>APFE030418954.1:153856-180339 GCA_000404065.3 Pinus taeda
GCAATGAGTGCTAAGTGAACTATTCAAAAATCATGAGAAATTAGTCAGTTACGACTACCTATCATGGAAATGGTCATATGTTTGAATGACTTACTTAACGCAGTTGAATCCCAAAATGATATCTAACAATGGATAAAGTCGCAACAAAGAAAATGACATCTAAAGTGACTCAAACTAGCCCAGTCCAAACAGATTCATCAACTCCATCTAAAACGTTGATCGTTTTGGATGAAATGGAGTATAATATTATAGAAGACATGAAAAAGACTAGGGCCAATATCACTCTTTATGAATTGAGCAAGTTAAAGCACCAACAAAAGATAGTGTTGAAAGAATTACATGTTGTGCCAGTTGCACCTTTGCCTTCCGCTGTACTTCCTCAAGCTTCCCATAACATGGGAAAACCTCCAACTAATGCGACCAACAATATTGATCCAACTGACATCACTTTAATTGGAGGAAGATCAAGATCTCGTACTCCCCCGTTTCTCCTTATGAAATTTTCAATAAGAATGTACATAATTGCTTAGTGGATTCTGGAGCTTCATCGAATATTTTACCAAATTCCATATGTACTAAGTTAAACATTCAACCACATAAATCCATTGTGTGCATAGTTCAGCTAGACCTGTCGTAAGTCGAAGTCATTGGAGAACTAAATCAAGTAACCATAAGGTTGTCATCCAACCCAAAGGTATGTCAAGTTATTGACATTTTAGTTGTTGATATTCCAGAATTTTATGGCTTAATTCTTAGCATGGATACTTCACAACTGACTGGTCACACATGTGGCTGCCCTACAATGGTAAACCAAATCAAATAAAAGTTGAATGAGAGTTACATCAGAAATACATAGTAACGGAATTAGAGGGGGAAAATGAACCAGTAGCATATAACAATAGCATTATTGGAAATTACTCAGTGGACTCTTTCCTTGGAAATTCTAATGCTCATACGTCACCTTACTTCAAACATTCTGTTTTATCCCAAGTCGAAAATTTTTCTCAAACAGATAGTTCAAAATGTATCAATTTTTTAGATAGTCCTGTAAATAAATCTTTGTTTTGGAAATTATTTTTTGATGGTTCTAAATCTACCGAAGGAGTAGGAGCAGGATGCGTGCTAATTAGTCTAGAAGGAGATAAAATTATGCTAACATGTAGACTCGAATTTGATTGCACTAACAATATAGCAGAATATGAAGCTTTAGTCCAGGGATTGTACAAAGCAATTGGGTTAGATGTCAAGTACCTCCAAGTTTTCGGAGACTCTGAAATTGTAGTTAGATAGGTACGTAATATTATGCACTGCTTATCAGGTCATTTAAAACATTATCAATGTTCAGTTCAAGATCTGACTAAGCATTTTATAGCATTTAATATTTCATCAATTCCCAGACTCCAAAATGCAAGTGCGGACCTTTTAGCCAACATATCTTCTAAGCTCATTCCTTCAGAAGATTTTAGTCCAGATAGATTCTCAATAGAATCAATCTTTAGACCTTCTATTCTTTGATAACATCACAAATTGGAGAATATTCAATGACGATCCTAATATCATGAATTTCCTCACATCTGAAGGATCCTACTCCAATCAAATAATTGACGAAGACCAACATGATCGACAATTGCAACAAGATAGCACTAACAATGCTATACCTAAGTCGGTGGTCAAGTTAGAAGACCTGTACGATTTGAAATATCGGTTTAAAAGGTCTACCAATTCAAAACTCCAAAGTTCAACTTTGAATTATGAATTAGTAAACATAGGAACCGATGCCAAACCACAAAACATTAATCTAGGCCTCGGCCTAGCCCCTGAAAAAAATCAGCTTATATTCGTCTTTTGAGACAATATAAAAATGTTTTTGCTTGGAACTATGATGAACTCAAAACATATGACACTTCCATCATCCAACATACTATTCCAATGATCGATAATGAAAAACCTATCCAACAAAAATTGAGAAAGATCCATCCCAATTTAGAAAATTAGAGAAAGACTGAACTCAATAAGTTACTGAAAGCCAAAATAATCTTTCCCGTTAGACATTCTAAATGGGTTTCCAATATGGTACCTGTTAGAAAGAAAAACAGAGATATTAGAATTTGCATTGACTTTAGAAACCTTAACAAGGCTTGCAAAAAAGATAATTTTCCTTTACCACCTATGGAACAAATATTGCAGGCAGTGGCAGGCTCAAAATTAATGTCTTTCTTGGATGGATTTTTAGGATACAATCAAGTGTTGGTACATCCTGATGACCAATTAAAAACCACATTCAGAACTAAATGGGGCACATACGCATATCGAAAGATGCCATTTGGTTTGATTAATGCTGGTGCCACATTTTAGAGAGCCATGGACATCGCATTCAAAGGTTTAGTCAATAAATCTGTAGTAATTTATTTGGATGATATAACCGTGTATTCCAAGAAACGAAGCAATCATCTTAGAGATTTAAATCAAATCTTCCAACATTGTTTAAGGTATGGAATTTCACTTAACCTGAAAAAATATTTTTTTCACATTAAGTGAAGGGAAACTTCTAGGATTCATAGTGTCAAAATCTGGAATTCACATCGATTCCAACAGAATCAAAGAGATTTCTAAAATATCCCTACCTCACAACAAAAAGCCATGCAATATTTCCTTGGTCAGATCAACTTTGTAAAGAGATTTGTTCTATATTTTTCAAGAATCATGTCTCCTTTACAAGCCATGATTAAAAAGAACTCAAATTTTAAATGGGGCCAAGATGAATACGAAGCATTCAACCTGATCAAACAAGCTATCGTCAATGCTCCATCTTTAGGAACTCCAAATTTTTCAGAGCCTTTTGTTTTATATACATTTGCCTCAGATAGGTCATATGCTGCGATACTCACTCAAGCGAGTCAAGAAAAGGTGGAAGCCCCAATTGCTTTTCTCAGTTCAAATTTACACAGTGCTGAATTAAATTATTCAGATGTGGAGAAACAAGCTTATGTTGTTTTCAAAGCAATCAAATATTTCAGACATTTTCTACTCCAAACCCATACTAAAATTATAGTACCATTTCCAGCGGTAAGGAATCTTCTAGTACAGAAGGATGTGGGTGAGAAAAGGGCCAATTGGGTTACTACCTTACAAGAATATGACATAGAAATCAAACGAGTAAACATTGTAGAAGGTCAAGGCTTTTGCAAAATGCTGGGTGGACCGTCGCGAATTTATGAAAATCCATCTATAGAGGTACAAATGTGCGAGGTAAGCCTAAACGATGCTGAGTCATTATACGCCGATATCATTTATTATCTTAAGAATGGATATGCTCCTTCACACCTCAAACATACTAGGAAAAGAGCTCTAAGGTTGAAAGCCAAAAAATATCACCGCATAAAAGAGATTCTTTTTAGAATAAATTATGATTATATTCTCCTTAGATGTCTTGACAAATATGAAGCTGAAAAAGTTTTGCAGGAACTCCACGATGGGCTAGCAGGCGGACACTATGTTGGAGATGCTATTGCACATAAAATCTTGCACGTAGGCTATTACTGGCCCACATTGTTCAAAGACTCCCACAGTTACGTGAGGAAATGTCAAGTCTACCAAACTACTGCTGGGAGACAAAAGAAGCCATTCTTGCCACTACAACTAGTTAACATTGTGCAACCTTTCAGTCAATGGGGATTGGACATAATAGGTGAGATCGTTCCTCACTCTTCTAAGCAGCATAGATATATCCTTACAGCAACAGATTATTTTACTAAGTGGGTAGAAGCAATTCCTCTCAAGACAGCCAATGCTGAAAATATCATTGATTTCTTAGATCAATTTATAATCACCAGGTTTGGATTTCCTTCCTCCTTAATGTTCGATAATGCATCATACTTTTCTGGAAATGCAATGATTGAATTTGCACTTAAAAGAGGATTTAAACTTAAATATTCAGCCAATTATTACCCACAGGGAAATGGGTTAGCTAAGTCTACAAATAAAAACCTAATCAGGATTATCAAAAGAACAGTTGACCAAAATCATAAAAATTGGCATAAGTCTTTAATATATGCTTTGTGGGCACACCGAATAACGCAAAAAGCTTCCATCGACACTTCTCCCTTTAATTTAGTTTATGGGAAACAAGTGGTTCTTCTGACTCATTTCGAAATTCCCTCTTTGTCTCTAGTTCAATACATTGATGAAGTAACAACTTCTTCCCCACAGCTAAGACAAATGGAAATAATCAAATTAGAAGAACAACGAGAAAAGGCTAAGAAAACCCATGCTGATCATCAAGCATTAGTAAAATCCTCTTTTGATTCAAACATAATGACCAGAAAAGATTTTCAGATAGGAGATTTAGTTTTAAAATGGGACAAGGATCATGAATAGAAAGGGAAACATACAAAATTTCAAATAATTTGGGTTGGTCCTTTTCAAATTGTAGAAGTCATAGGTCCATCAATGTTTATGTTATAGGATTTATAAGGTAAAAGAGACTCTTTTCTTGTTAACGCACAAATTCTCAAGAAATATTTTCCATAGAAGATTATTCTTCTATTTTATAGAGTAATTGGTTTTCTTTTCATAATAAAACCAGTTGTGAATGGTTACATTAGGCATTAATTAATAAGATACCAATTCTCTTTCAGATTTTGATTTTTCGCTTGTATAAATAGAAAATCTTTTGGAAAATTGATCTTTATGATTGAAAGATATAGTTAAAGACTCTAACCTAGATATGATACTAGTTTCAACTTCATAAAGTTTCATGAAAACAACATTTAGTGAAGAAATTGTTTTATATAAGTGGAATGAAAGGTATCAATAACAAAATAAAGATTCTCTATAGAATAGTTATTTCCAAAAACTCTACTATTGTCGTCTAGAGCTATCTTAAGGAAACAATGACTTCCTCCTTGCTAAGGAAATCACAACTTTCAGAGGAACAATCCAAGGATACACTTCATCTTGAAGAATGAGAGGTCTCATCACGAGCCGGCTTATCATAAGCATAGATATTATAACTTGCTGACTTTGCCAAATAATGCATACCAAAATAGGGCAATGACTCAAGATTGTTGCAATCAAAGGCAAGGGGTCTCATCACGAGCCAGCTTGTTCAACAAAGTTATAAATCAAGTGAATGACTATGTTATAAATTGGCTATCAAACCAAGACATTGTTCTTTAAGAGTAAAAGAAAATCAAAGCAGTAAGTGTAGATATGGATTCTTCTTTGAGAGTTGTAGGTTGATTTAAGTAGGATACAGGATCATTGCTGGGTAATAGGTAACCCTATCGAGGCTATAAATGCGTGCTGGCAGCAGAGGCTCTACCTATGACAAATGAGCATATTTAAAACTAGTTTACAGAGAAGACTTTGTTTTACCTTTACAAAACAAGTAATGACTGATGTAAATAGAAGGACTAGCTAAAGGAAGAAAATAATCAAAGTCGAAAGTAGTTGAAACAAAATGTCATTGATAGGTTAGAGCATAATATACTTTATCTTTCCATAATAAGGTTTAACTTTCTGAAAAATTTTCTGTTTTGGAAGTTTAGAAATTTCAATAGAAAAATAGAGATAACTAGTTCTTCCAAGTGAATCACCAATTGTTGTGGCCACCAACAACCCCCCTCTTTATATAGTGTTATTGTTAATACTAAATAAGTGGGGACCTTTGGTCAAAAATTAAAAAAAAATTCAATTAGTGCTTATACTTCCTTTTGGATAAAGCTTACCATCATGAACTTAGGAAAACACATTTGAAAAATCTAAAAAATCTTAAGTTTCATGATAAAGGAAGTAAAGTCACTCCTTAAGAAATATCGCATCGCGAAAAAAAAATGATAGCATGCCCTCTTATGAGCTAAAAAATGTGAGATTGCGATGCGAAACTCCATCGCATCGCATGCATCAATGAGCACTCACGTTGGAAAACCTCAAAATTTTCGATATGCGATATCGCATATCGCATATCGTAAAAAAACATATAATACATATAACGATTAAACAATCTTTCAATCGTGCGATCTTGCGATCTTACGATATTGCGATCGTGCGATATTGAGATCTTGCGATGTAGCAAAAGTTGCGATAATAAGATGCTACGATCTGTGAGACTGCGATGCAAATCGCCGAATCATTCCATCGCAAATTTTCCTGGCTCAATATTCAAGAAAGAGCTTTTTCCATAAACCAAGAACTGGTCACGCGTTTTAATGATAATTAATGAGTTATATGCTAGTTGTTAATAAAATATGGATTTGTGTTTATCAAGGAGCCAGTTCACGTAAGGTGACGTGTTTGTACATATCTTTGGCATTTAAAGCTTTCCTGTTATTATTTTTATCATTACTTTCACCTCATTTGTAAACTGTAGGAACGAAGAACAAAAGGTTATACAAGACAGAATGCAGGATACTATGAGGAAGAAAGGCAAGAGTCCAAGTTCCATCTAGGAAGGCACATCTAATCTGCTTGGGGAAGAGAATCCTAAGGTAATGGGATTTGCAGCTACTACAGGCCCATCAGGGTCGGCTGAAACATCAGTTACAGAGTTAGCTCATTCATTCTTGCATTGGAAAGTAGCAAGGCCCCAAATTCTCACATACACAGACAGTGTCGATGACAGAGATGAACATTTTAAGACTCAGGTCAAGACCTTACAAAATCATTATCTTCACAAAGTTTTAGCTTTATATCTCCCAAAAGGGACTAAAGGCGAAAAACACGTCAAGAAAGCCCGAATCAAGAAACAGAGGCAGTTTCTGTAATCGCGCATCGCTGAGAAAATTTCTCAAAAAGGAAAGCTTCCAATTGCTCAGTTATCTGCAAACCCCAAAAAATTGCAAGAGGCCATGCTAGAAAAGGCAAAGTCAATTTCAGGGTTAATCAAGTTAAATTGGGAATAATACAGGGCATACACGGTAAAGTCACATAGTCAGCAAATGATTCCCAAATACTTCATCGATTCTACTGAAAAGATGGGGCCAGATCTCGCTAATTCCATTTCACATCACAATTATAAGCTGAAGTCGGTTGATCGACTCTTCTTAGGCAATGTTGAATGCTGGCGATATTAAGGAGCAAATACATAAATAGTTAGATGTTATATTTAATTTTAGAAATAGTTTTATTTTATTTTTTCTTAGAAAAAGGACTGTCCTTTAAACCGCACCCTGAATTTTTGTAATAAGTTATTTTTAGTTTTAGTTAGTAGTATTTAAACCCTTCTCATGCATTTAGAGAAGGGTCTAGAAATTTGTCAAAACCTTGTCCTCAGAACATGCACTTTTGCACCCTTCGAGGAGGTTTTGATGAATGAATGGAACATGATTTGTTAATGTTTGAATTTAATATCTACTACTCATGTTTCACTTTTATACTCTTAGTGGATGTTAGATCAAGGAGAGATAAATCTTTGTTGCTTGAAGCTCATGAGTAGGACTAGTTATAAATGTTACTTTTATATCTTAACCCTTTCTTCTTATGTGTTAAACTGATATTCAGTTCTAGTTGTTTATATATTAATGCGTGAATGCCTGAGTTATCATTTGGTACTTTTGTACAGTGATAGCTATTTATTTATGCTTAATGTATGAATAGCTCATTATGCGCTATGTTTTTCACAACTGTTTCGTCTAACTTTTTATATGAAGTGGTTCATTTTTATTAAATTCTTTTCTCATAATAGCTGAATGATCTTTATTACCAGTTGTTATTTGAAATCCTTTTAGATCGCATAATAGAAGAATTACACCCTGGGTTAGTATAGACTTAGATGTTTTCTGCTTATTAGAATACAATATCATAGCACTAGATTAAAGTTATAATTAGAACATCTTAATTAGGAATCATTAGATCAGAAACATCGAATTCTACACACACACACTCATAAATTGGAAACTGGTCCCATATCCCCAGTCAGACCTGCTATACCAAACAGATAAGGAGCTGCCAACCAAGGTCTGGACCGGGTGGGTATCCCCCTTGTTGTAGACCCGATTTTTGAGGCTTCAACAAAAGGCTAGAATTATACAACAAGCATATGTTATTCTCCTCAATCTTGATAGAAATAAAGAGGTATTGGTTAACAATGACTGGGGAAAATGGGAAAAGGGGTAAACCACTTTATGGCAGCAGGTCACTCTCGAACATGACACTTTGAGTTCATCATTGTTACTACATGGGTTGGGTTATCTGCTTGATGGTCATCATAGCTTGGTCTATCATACCATCCATTACTTTGGTTTTGAGCCAATGCTGATAATTCATTCAGTGTCGCTAACATGCTCAAGACAAGTCAATCAGTTAAAATTCATCCTTGGCAATACTCATAAACCTTCATTTTCATCATGCCATTCCTAAACCTTGTGTCATCAGTCAAATTCCATCTCCAAAATCATTACACTCATTATGTATCATTGATGTGGGATAAATCAAGGCCCTCTTGCGATGAGTGACTTCTTGTTGACATCAACACACTATCCAAGAAGTTGACTTAGAAACACCGTTCCAGTACTTCGACGCTTGCATACATCAATGGTAGGTTTTTCTCTTCTGACGATAGGTTGACATGATTGGAATTCGACCAAAAGAATTTGTATGGTGTTCCACATCAAGACATCCATTCACACCATGTAGAATGTACTATAGTACCTTGAGAATCATTATCATTATCGATGATTTCTCTTGTGTCCGTTAACCACTTACATCATTAGCTCGTAATGGTGTCTTACCATGCTCAACCTCATATCACATACTGACATAGTTAGACTCATACTTGAGAGAACAATTGAATGAGATATAAGACCCTGGATCTAGTTTCATCCATCTAGGCTGCGATTTAAAGAAAGTACCAAATCATTGTACAATGGCTTTACATTGATGGTCATCCCATGATGGGTATATATCTGTAGACGACTATCTATGTACCTGTAATGAAAGTTTATATGCTAAGCATGGGTATGCCTTCCCTCAACAATTCATGAGAAAAAATCAAAATATTATGATATTATGTATTGTAATAGATGCAGGTAACCATCCACTTCAGAACCTCCTCATCACATCGTAAATCATATCACTCGACATTATTATTTTCAACTTCATGATTTAGGGAGAAACTGCTACAGATCCATTTAGGCACATCAATCCGATCATTAAGATTAGTGCTTTTAGGGCTCATCAAACCCTAATTCAGTTGCTATATGCCCTAGACAATCATCACTTTGAATTCCTCCTTCCTGAGAGTTTCTTGGTCTTAAACCATCCAGAAACACCTCATTGAGGGACCAGCAGAACCTTGGTCATAGGTAAGTGCGCTTGTGTGTATGTAGGCCCATGTAAGGGTGCTTTCTAGATCACTTAGGCCCACTTTGACCTTTGTTGGGTGAGAGTGATCGAAATAATCAAAGGGTTCTGAGAATATTCTTATCTTCTGGAGCTTTCTAGAACATTCCCACAGTTGTCATATCCTATGAGCTTGAAATTAGATAGGTAATGAGTTAAGTAACCTCCTATCATGTCATCCTTCCTCCATGGAAACTAACTCTAAGTTTGGAAGGCCATTCAATACCCTCATTTATGACCAAACCTCCTCCATTTTCCTATAAACTAAGCACTCATCTAAGTGATTAGTGGCCAGACTTTGAGGATTTGTAAGGAGATATTGTTGGCGTGAGGATTGAGATTGTAAGCAAGTATTGTTATACTTCTAGAGTGTTGTAATTTTGATGTGATGTTGGTTGGAACCCAAGCTAGAAGAGTGACAATGGATCAGACTTCATGGTTTTAATTCTTCCTTCTACTTAATAAAGTTTTTTACACCTTTTCCCATATTCCTGTCTTCATGTATGATGACTATATGTGTAAATTATTTTGATTTCATTTACTTATAGTAGATAGATCTCTTGTTTTGATTGGTTTTCGTCCTTTGTTTATGATTGCAAGTACTTGTCGAGCGGATTAAGTTCAAGAAGGAGCGACAAGAGCCAAAAACAGGAGACAAAGGGAAAGCGAAAGATAACAAGGAGGTCCCTTGTCTTATTTATCTTTTATAGAAAAAGGTTAAGCACTTTAAATCTGTTGTTGTAGGTGTAGCTACTTACCTAGGGAAATTGTGTTTATCCGTAGATGCAAAATTCCACATAACACCATTTCTCAACATGCTAGATATGATAAATTGAAAGTCACATAAAAGCAATATAAAACCATTTTCTAACCAAAAAAATTAAACAAACAATACCTCTAATAAAACTTCACACCTTAGAAATTACTCTACGATGTGCTAAGACTAAAGGTGATATTCCTTGAATCATAGTTAGGTCACATTTAACGGGATATTCGTCTTTTTACCATGATTTCAATTTGGTGCTAAAAGAAATATATAAATCTAGGTCATTATTAGTGAACTTCATGTATAATTAAAAAAAGTAATGTCATTATAAGGTATGGAGAGAGAAACATCTTCATAACTAGGATTATCTATTTTAGTTTGGTTTGAGTTGAGTTGGTATTTGAATATATAGTTTTCTCTAAAGAAGTGAAATAGAAAGATGAAAATTGAAATAACCTTGTGAATTTTTAATTAATTCATATTACGTATCTCTAAATCAGCTAGGTCATCCTTCTTTGTTATTTGATAGAGATTTATTGGCATACAATAATAATGAATTAACTATCAAACACAATGATGCAATGCATTAAGCAAGGAAAGAAAGATGACATGGATTTGGCATTTGGGTACTCAAAGGAAATCCAAAAATGGTCGTGTTCTTTCTTTATCATGAAATAACATTGAAGACAAATGTTGGTTCAGAAATTGAACTCTGTTACAAATAGGAGATGGTCATGAAGGGTAAGGAAAGGATGAATTGAAGGGCTCAAGGTATAGCTCCAATACATAGTTATCCTTGTCACTACAAAATACAAAGTTGTCATCGTTTGCTTCTCCAGGTAAAACAAAAAGTCAGTTTGTATTTGCGCACTTGTGATAGTATATGAAAAAGAGAATAGTAGTGGAAATCAAAGTGTGTTGTCCCATCATTCAACCTAATCGAAAACTTATATATTTAATTGTTGACTATAGAGGAAATCAAATGTAAAAGCCACTCAACTTTATCTTTACATGACATAGTTGTAATGAACTACTACAATCAAAGCATGCTAACTCATAAAGAAAAGATGATAAAACAAAATAATGGAACATTATTTCATGCCACATAATTGGCATGAATAAAATATCCACATAATTCATCCAAAAAATAAGAAGAACTGATGGAAATAGAACATATCATTAGTGTTTTCTACCCTTTTACATATGTAGCCTAGGGAAGTAGAGGTGGCCAGATGTAATAGGACTCTAATTGTGTCGGATATAAAAATTGAAGTGTGGAAAAACACTCTTTCCAATTCACAAATCTCATTATAAATAATAGAACATGTTGATGATAGTAATGATGAAAATAGATCAACTTGTCAAAAGTGATTTGTGGAAGAGAGGCTGCGAGTTTTACGACAGAGCAGAGAAACCCTCCTCCATGGACGCTGTTTCGGCTGCGCTACAAGAGGTCCAAAATTCCCAAGACGCAGGGACCCTCGTGACCACAAGAAAGGCCATATTATTTTCAAATGGCCACGGCCTTCAATGGATCCCTCAGAATACAGATAGCCCCCGAGCATACGCCGGATCAGATCTGAAACCCTGCTTGCCTCCATGGTGAGGATCAGATTGCACACCATCACTGCATCGTGTGGGCACGCTGTGGCCAATAGTTTCATGATGGTCCTGGCGCAAGACTACAGAGTCATAAAAGATCATCGATCTATGCTCCTCGTGCGCCAGCTCGACATCGCTTTGAAGGATACTAAGGGTTTCACGGTAGTTACTCGGAGCAAGCTCATGCCCAGTCCCCTAAAGAATGTGGTGTTGGGCGCCTGCAAAGGCAAGGCTCAGATGGCTCTAGAAGGCGGCATCGTGGTTTCTGTTTGCGCAGATGTGCCTCAGAAGCTGGAAACCACCATTAAAAAAGCTCAGAAATGGGAAGGAAGGAGTTGGAAGAAGGAGATTTACAGTGAACTCAGGGAAAAGGTTACGGTTGCTAATAGAGACAAGGAAGGCTTTCTGAGCTTGGGGGATGCTAACTGTGAGGAGGAGCCTCATTCCTCCCCTATATCTAGTATTGCCACAACACCTTTTTCTATGGAGAAAATCTGCAAAGAAAAGCAAATGTCTGATCACTCTGCTTCGTTCCAGATCTAGATCATGCTCTTTTCTGGCAAAACTCTGCTACAATGGGTATGCTCTTCAGATCTTGTGTAGGAACTCAAGCTAATCTTGGAATTTAGGCTGGGGATCCCTTGTGCATCTCAATGACTCCTCCACGCAGGTAAACAACTGGAGGATCTTTATCCCCTTTCTTTTTACAGCATTAATAGAAATGCCTCCATCATTTTCACCCTGTGTTTGAGGGGGGGAGTTGTTGGACAATCATCTTCCTCTGCTAAGACTTTTTCATACAAAGATTTTGTCCATGCTCAGGGGCCCAAGAAATCAGCTCCACCAATGCAGGCTCCCAAACCTTTTTTGGTGGACAAACTAGAGGAAACCCCCTCCATTGAAATAATGCATCCTTCGCCGGATGAGCAATTCCAATTGTATGCAAAGAATGCCATCATTTGCAGGTTCAATGGGCTATGGCCACGTACAGCTGATCTCTAACAATGGATCCACTCTAATTGGACCAACAACTGCAAGGTTCTTCTCTGCTCAAAGGGTTTCTTCATTGTAATATTTGTTCTCATGGAAGACTACCAAAAAGCATTCTCTGAAGGCCCATGGTTTTGGCGCTCCGAAGGTTTATTCCTCACCCCTTGGTTCCCAGATTTCGACCCCTCTTCAGCCATCATCACCAAGCTTCCCATTTGGGTCAGACTTCCTAATCTCTCGGCGCATCTATGGCACTTTGCTGTATTCGAAGGAGTTGGTGATTCTCTAGGCCGCTTTCTAGCCACATACACCTCTAGAGGGGAAAAGGGCTTATTTACCTTTGCCAGAATCTGTGCAGAAATAGGCATGAGAAAAGGTCTACCTAATCAGATTAATCTCAAAATTGGAGACTTCCATTGGACTCAGCCACTGGATTACGAGAACACAATCTTCCGCTGCCGAAATTGCCATCACACAGGGCACCTTCAGAGCTCTTGTCCCACGATGCCCGCCCAAAAGAAGAAAGCCACTCCTAAGCCAAAATCCAAAAGCTGGAAACCTCATGATCCTCCTCCCATGGATGATTTATATCTCAGCTCAGATGAAGAGGGAGGGGATGCGGAAGATATGGAAGCAAATATGGCACAAGATCCATCCTCGACTGGTCCTGAGGATCCTGATGTTCCATCAAATTCACAGAAAAGAACTCATGAGTCCTCTCCCTCGGATTCAGACAAGGAAACCCCTCAATCAGCCCAGATTAGCTTGCAGATCATACCAGCACAACAGGATCATCTTGATTGGGTCAAAGTTGGTAAAACGAAAGGGAAAAAATGTCGAATAGCTGATTCTACCCACGTTGGGTAGAATCCTTTGTTCTGTTCTCGTTTCTATGTTCTTCTTGTTACCTCCCACTCAGTACTGTTCTCTCTTTGTTTTCTCTTAGGGGCCGAGGTGGATGGTCTATCCTTTCCGGCTGCCCGTTTTCCTGCCTCTCTTGATTGTAACTTCTTATTGTACCATACTTCCTTTTAATAGAATTAGTTTTTACCGAGAAAAACAAAAATGATGAAAACAGGTCACATATTAAGATCAAGCCCTTTACTGGTCATCAATTAGCAAGGCAGTTGGTAATTTTTACTTGTAAAAAAAATCATAATTAGTGTAATCACTGTGTGGATATTTTTATGAATTTTTTTTTACATTTTTATTATGGCGCCCTTGCAGGTGAGAGTGATGAAATTTATCCAATTTTGGTCAGACTTGTTTCTCCTTTAATATGCTTATGTGAATGGAGGGAGAGATATCTTTCTTCGGTTTGGAAATTCAGGTGTCCCTCCCTTTCATTCAATATGTGGATATGCCCCACCAGTGAAGGACCTTGAGAGTTCTGAATCCAATCTTACAGACATAACAAATGGATCTGGTCGAAATCAAGATGTTGCTATGGTGATTTGAGAGGGAGCAATAACTCGACAATTGTTTAGTATTACTCTTGTGGAGCTTGAAAGATAGTGTAGGAAAAATGGTTTATCTATTTGTGGTTGTAGAGAGGTAATGTTTTTCCGATTGCTTAGCTTCGAAGAATAACAGAATCATAAGAACCAAGATGAAGACGAGGATACCAGGTACGTGTATAACTTTTCAATTGGAGGAAGCATGCAAGAGAAACTAATGCTTATATAAAATTGGGAGAGAGAAGGTGGAGCGTGGGTGAAGAAAGAAATTACATACTTTATGATGATAAGGACTATATATCATTATCATCATCTAGGAAAAATGTTTAGGAAGAATCATGTTTACAATCACGGGTTGAGGAACGTGAATTAGTGGATGCCTCTTGCGGTGGAACTTTGCCAAAAAGTGTTGGTGTCATGATGGTAGTGTCACGTGATGTGCCCCCAAAAGTTCAAAATATTGTAGGAAATGTTAACGAAAATTTATTTTCTAAACGTTAACTCATATTTCATCCCATCCATGTTTTGATAGACCAATTATCATGATCATAGAATGATCTTTCTTTAATGAAGGAGTATAAGGGCTAACAATTTAAGGATAAGATCATTTTTTTTTTTAAATGGACAATCTTGTTTGACTTGCAAGGATTTGGGTGTCAAACTTGCTATCGAGCCAATGTTATTCACATGTCAAAATTTTGAGTATGACTTGGGGTTGAGTTTGAATGGGAGGATTTTGCTTAATATTGCTTAGTTAAGGAAAATAACCAAATTCAGAGTCCATTTGAATTATGCTTCATGAAGCATAGTATCACAGTTGGTGAGCTTAATGGGGCTCATCCTTGTCATGATTTGTTGCATTTAAATGGCATGAAGGCATGAATTTCAAAAGGCTAAGATATGATATAAATCTTGGGAAATTTTGACCAAATAAATAACCTAAACCTGGCACTTGAGATATGATATAAATCTTGGGAAATTTTAGCCAAATATATAACCCAAAACTTAAACCTAGTATTGTGAAATCCATTGTTTGAAGTGTGGCTACTGAAGACAAATTTCAAAAATTAACATACAAATAATTTTAAAAAGCATGGAATTTCATTGTCAATCAAATGTCAAACCAGATAATAAATAAACTGATAAGGCACAATGACAATCCAAAATTGACAAGGCATATTGAAGAAATGTTTAGAACTCATTGGGAACATTCTAATCCTACAACCTGCTCTTCTAAAGCAACCAAAAGTGTTACCTTTCCTAGGAAATATGGAATGTTAATGATATAAAGGACAAAAATATAAATAATTAAAAATGAATATTACAACTAGTGCAAACAACAACTGATAAACAGAATGAAAATCGGTCAAAATGTCACACAACCACTCCATGAGACTACCATATATCTTGAGAAGATGTGTCAGGGAGGAGGAAGTCTTTGACATCTTCCTGACCTATCATGATGGGCCTTGTGGAGGTCATTTTGCAGCAAAAAGAACAACCTTCAAGATACTCCAAGTAGGCTACTGCTAGCCCACTCTTCATCAGGATGTGAGGAAATATACCAACTAGTGTGATCGATGTTAGAGGATGGGGATGAGATGTCCATGCAACCTCAAGTGACCTTTCAGCCATTTGAGAAGTGGGGCATGGACTTTGTGGGTCCTGTCAACCCTCTCTCAAAGTAGAAGCAATACATCATTGTGTGCAATGATTACCTAACAATGTGGGTAGAAATAAAAGCAATCAAAGCAGTGATAGAGGAAAAAGTAGCTAATTTTTTTAGAGAGAACATATTTTACAAGTTTGGGTATCCAAGAGAATTGGTCATAAATCAAGGTAATCAATTTACTTCCAATTTGATTGAAGACCTGCTCACACATCATAGAATCAAGCACAGAAATTTGACCCCTTACCATCCACAAGCCAACGAACTAGTGGAGGTCACTAACAAAGCATTGGAAGGGATCTTGACAAAGGTAGTGAGAAGCAACAGAAAAGACTAGGTGGAGATATTATTTGAGGCCACTTGGGCCTATAATACAACATGGAAGGCCACTACAGGGTTCACACCCTATGAGTTGGTCTATGGCAAGAAGGCTTTGCTGTCAATAGAATTTGAATTCAATACCCTGAGGATGGCAGCTCAGTTGGACCTCAACCTCAACCATACACAGAAAGAAATATTACTTCAGCTCAATGGATTGGATGAACACAGAATGTAGGCCCTTCTCCATACAAAAGTAGTTCAACTTCAAAGAAAGATATGGCATGACAAAAACATCAAGGAGACGCAATTCCAACAAGGAGATTGGGCACTAATCTATGACTCAAGATATAAATATTTCAAGGGCAAGCTAAGGACAAGATGGTTGGGACCCTACACCATGGAGAAATGCAATGACAATGGTTTATTTCTGATCAGAAACAACGATGATGAAGCCATCCCCATGCTTGTCAATGGACATCAGTTGAAAGTTTACAAGAAACCCGCCTCCAAGTGAGAGTTCTTTGAAGATTTTAATAAGACGGTGATTGTAGTGGAGCGTGTCTTAGCCTCCACTTCATTGACTCACTTAAGAAAAAGAAAAAATAAAAAAATAAGGACTCAAGTGAAAACCTCCATGAGGCGCTTGAGTCCCATCATTGGGTTGAAAACCTCTCCTAAGGCGACCTAATGATGTAAAAAAAAAAAGAAGAGAGGAAGATAAGATCTCGGGGTGAAAACCTCCCTTGAAGGCACTCAGGGTAGGTAGTTAAAGTGAGAACCTCCCTTAGGCACCCTAGTTGTTTTCAAAAAATCAAAAAAGAGAGTAAAAGAAAAATGAATTTCTAGTTGCATTGCAGTTTTGCAGGAGGACTACAAGAAGCAGCAAAAGGTGCCAAGGGAGCCCTGAAACAAGCACCAGCACCTATACTACCTTCCCACACCTTTCTCCATCATTCTTGCCATTTGTTTCACCTCACTATGCTTATTTTTCAAAAGTTGTGTTTTCTACAGGAGGCTCCCGCAGGAATTACAGAGAGCCAGAAATGGATATAAAAGTTAGTTTGAGGTACAGGGAAGCTTCATAAAAAATCTATAAATCCTCCTTTAGTCTTCAAACCTCCTTGCCCTCACGTCCAAGCCTGCATCATAACCCCAAGAATAATTCTTCTTCCTCTCCAAGAAAAACATAGAGGAAAAATAGTTTTTAGGAAAAAGAGAAAAGAAGAAAGAAGAGAGTAGGTAGCACCATCCGCCTCACCTGAAGCCTACCTATTACCTCTCCATATCTATATACATATTTTTCATCATCCTCATAGCTCCAATCATAGGAAGAAGCTAAAGTTTCAAGGGGAGAAGTAGCTACAGGAGCTCATGTAGGAATTCCTGTAGTAGCTGACCCCATTAAAATCCAGCATCAGTGACAAGAGGGTGCAAATATGGAAGTTGAAGAAGGCACCTAAAGGTCAAATCCAGCTAGAGAAGAAGCTGCACAAGGCACAACCACACATCAGTAAGCAGACATCATGCAACAAAAAGAAACAAGGGCATGCAGCAGAGAGACAGAACCACAACACCTCACAACAAACACATTCGGATCTTAGGTAAGTAACTAACCAACTCATCTGTTTTCATTTGTGTAATTAGAAGGCATGAAAAAGTAATGAGATGGTTGAGGTTGAATGAGGGAAAGGTGGCCAGTTAAGTTGGCCACCTTCATCTAGTTAACTCCACTCATCGGAAGATGTCACCCACATGTGCGCACAGTCAACTCAAGGAAGACGTCAAGGACAAGTATTGGAGGAAGTGTGAACTCCAATGCAATCATAAAGGATGATTATGAGGAAAGGGCCGTGATGAAAAGGTAGAAGGGGACAAACAGTCTAAATACGACCAATGTACACTTGGCTAGCTCACCCTCCATTACCAGAAATATCCATAAAAAGAATTAAGTACTCCTCCCCGAGCACTCTCACCACCTTTTCCTTCATTCTCTCCTCGAAACTCTGCTCTTGAAATATCCTCATGTGCCCAGAACCTCCTAACCATCATTTTCCATTGATATCTCCCATATTTTAGTTCTCAATGTTTTCTATATGAGCACTTACAGGTTCTACAGGAGAACCTACATGAATTCTACAACAGGGCCAACATTCTTCTATCGGAGGGCCAGTGAGTTGTTTTGAACGGAGAAAACACGGGTTTGAGTAGAATTCTCAAGCTGAGGAGGTAGGTTCTATGGATATTCCCATTGAATATCAAAATATGCAACCATTGGTTTCATTTTAAGGAGGAAAGAAAGCCTTTAGGTGGAGGAAATACATGATAGCATTTATGCTTATTTCTTAAAAAAAACACAATCTCCCTGTTTATCTGTTTTT
The DNA here is from genome assembly GCA_000404065.3 of Pinus taeda. NCBI lineage: Eukaryota > Viridiplantae > Streptophyta > Pinopsida > Pinales > Pinaceae > Pinus > Pinus taeda. The sequence continues at coordinate 172,379 of APFE030418954.1, forward strand.
CTTCAAAAATTGTTGTCTCCTTCTCCACATTTGGATTCCCAAAGAATAATAAACAAAATGATAGGAGGTTTTGTCAGGAAGGAGCCCACCAACTCCTCCAGGCTCCATGCACATCCCCAAGTGTTGGACATATTCACAAGAGCAAATTGAATGAACTTTTTTGAGAAATTTTGAGGGTTTGATGAGGAAATTGCTGAAGAATTTGCCCAACTTTTGGTCCCTCACACCAAAACACATGCTAGTGTCACCTTTATAGGTCTTTCCATTGAGATAACACCTAACTTTATCATTAGGGTCACTACTCTTCCTCTTGGATTGCCCTGGGGTAAGGATGAAAAACCAATTGGCCAAGCTACCAAGATTTTTTTTTTCCAAAACAATGAAACTCCCTTTAAAGGATGAAAATGGCATTAGAAGGGCTATCATACCCTATCCTTTGGATGAGGTTAACTACCAAATAATCAAATATATTTCTTGTGAGGGGAGGTACAACATTGCCTATGGTTACCATTTTAGAATCCCTCATGAACTAAGATATGGCATGGACACTCTAGCCCCTCAGAAGCATAGCATCCCCTACTTTCTCCTGCAGTCTCTCATTGACTCTAGAATTAAATTTCAAGTAGGGAATTCAAGGTAGCTTTCTCACAATGGGTTCATCAAAATTTTAGTGGAAGAAGCCCTCCATACATTTACACTCCCTATAGCATGGGAAATCTTCTGAAACATGACAGCAAAAGATGACATAAAGCCCTAACCTATGATATCAATCCTACTGGCAGTGAGGAGGAAGAGAAACAAGGGGGAGAAGGTGAGGAAACTACTGACTTAGATGACCAAAAAGGGAAGGAGGAAGAAACTTAGATATAGGAGGAGAAAGCTAAAGAAAAAGAGAAGGAAGAAACAGAGCAAACATAGATAGAAAGAGAAATAGAAGGAGGAGAAAAAAAGGTGGAAAAGACAGAATTGTCCCCTAAAACTCTAGAAAGAGAGGCAATAGCTACTCTCACTGCCCTCAGCACACCAATTAAGCCAAAATTGAAGAGGAGGAGGAAGACCTCAATGTATTTCAGGGCTAGAAAGAGCACAAGAATCAAAACAAGGAAACCCAAACCTTCTTCAAAAGTACCAATTATTATTGAAAATTCACCCTCTATCCAAGGGAAATAATCCCCTTCCAAGGCACCTATCACATATGAAATGGGGACGCCTAGATCACCCACATGGAAAGAAAAGGTAAAACTACAGGAAAAAAAACAGTCCTATAGGAGGCATAGACAGTTCTACAGGAGACCCTGTCAAAACTACAGGAGACCCAAAAGCTAGAGAAAAGGGTAGAAGGACAGCCATAGGGAAAGGAAGAAGAAACAAAGCTACAAGAATCGGATCCCAAGCCCAGTCTTAACTCCTACTATAGTCTTCTTGAGGGGAAGAATAATTACACAAAAATTTGTAACTCCACTATTCTTTGAATTAGAGAAAGAAAGGATAAGGACCCATAGGTGGATGCAAATAGCAAAATCCAAAGGGGTTGAGGATATTGGCCATATGGAGAGCAAACTCAGAGAAATGGGCAGATAATTAAGTGTTCTTAGACATAGAGAAGAAATTGCAAGAACCCAACTTGAAACACAAAATGAATTGCTAAGGGGGCAGCTGCAAGAGAAAGAGACACAACTGGCATGCATGGCCAGATGGTCCATGGAGGCTTCCATACTCGATGTTACCCAAGACTAAGCAGGTCATTCCACTGGTTTCAACATTCTTTTATCCATAGTAGACTTCATCCTTGTATCCACATACAACCTGCATTGGTCATATCCTTCTGTAAAGAAACAAACAAAAGAAAATGAAGCACAAAATCCTTTTTACTAGTCAAGGGTTTAAATGTTTTGAAGCGTGTATTTAGAAAGAATATTCTCATACCAATATCCTTGCCTGCTCTGAAACTCTATTCAAATACATCACTTCCTTCAAAAAATTTACATATCGTGGATTGTCATAATTCAATTCATCAATTAAAGGAGGTTCTATCATCTCTAGAGTAGAGGTGCTCTAAAGAAAGTAACCTAATACATTGATTTCCCTATCATGAAATTCAGTTATGTCTACGTAAACCTGTATATACGGAGATGGGAAAGTGGGGATCTGAGACATCAAGTTATGGGATATTTTGAAATTTCCTGCATTATATTTCAAAACTAGAATAAGCCAACTCTTCACTTATTTAAAAGGTAAAAGACATAAATATTCATTATGAACATCATGGAAAAAACCATGGAAGAATTTTATGGTCTTTTCACATCTTATATCAAGTTAAATTTTTTTAATTTAGGTAGTGTAGTTTTTCATTAAGGAATATATATGAAAAAAGTCATTACTTGGTTTTGTTTCATATCTATTGGGTATATTGAATCTGCAAATAGGACATAATAATGAACCAAAACATAATAGTCAACCTAAGCTACATCAACATATGCTTTGTATAATTCTTTTTTTTATGCTATACGTGACAACTAACTAGCAAATGAAAACATTCCTAAACATTTAAACATGTTGTTTGTCACACATGTAAAAGAAAAGTAGAAATTTTGTTTTTACCAAGATAAAGTTGTCACCCATTAACAAACATCAGAGATTAGGAAGCCTCTAGAACAACAAATTGAGAATACACATATTTCTTTAAGAAAAGGCACAACACATATGACCAGCTGCTTTAATGGTTTAAGTCTCCCCATCATCTCAATTAATATGTCCACAAATAAATCGTATGAATTATCGAGTTATGAGATAATTTCCAGTACAGTCAAATTACTTCCACGTTGCATATTGAGTCTCAAGATAGAGCATGAAAGCTCTTGAAACAGTATCCCATGCATTGTTAAATATTTCATCATGTATGCCCCTGCATACACAATCAAGACAACCTGTGTTTACAGTGGTTTATATTTTATCCACATACAAACTGTATTTACATTGGTTTCATTGTAGAGCTTTGAAAGTAATAGTAAAATCTAGACTTACATGGTTGTAGTTCAAAGAAATACGATTGAAGCGATTTTGTCCATATTTAGCATTTTTTTGACACAAATTTAGTGATTCCTCTACTACGGACCACAAACGCAGGGAGTGCACAAAAGGTCGAACACTGACAATCAAATATCCTTTATGGTTTGACAAGTTGAGTGGGGTGTCTGATCAAATTGGATGATCATATAGCTAAGATTCAAAATGGGGCCTATGCAAGTGTTTTTAAATGATATTTCTTGCAAGATTCAAAATAACACTCAGTATCATCGTAGAAAGGACTACCAAAAAATGGGCCATCTAATCCTGATGAAGTTTGAAGAACCAAGTTAGCCTTTTTCAGAAGACCATTGCTGCTATCATTTTGATCAATTATTTTAATGTCAACATGTGTGATTGCTGGTAGCACTGACCCTGAATTTACTTTCCTAGGCACCCCACAAAAGAATGAATAATAGGTTGGCATCCATTAGTTTTAATAGAAACATGCAGACTTCCTAGATAAAACTAGACCCTTTCAAAACTATTTTTATCACTAGCATTCCTTTTATCTCTGGGAACGAAGACCATTTCATCTTCAAGATTGGCCCAGTAAGTGTACTGATATACAACAATGTTTCTTGGTCCATTATCAATTGAAACAAGTTTGACATTATTGATCATATCTATAAATGCACCATCATTTTTTCATATGTCTACAATAAGGCTTTGAGACAACTCATTTGCTTTGGGAGAAGAACTTGAATCAACATGTATTTCACCACTCAGTAGATATTTTTCACTAGTCAAATATATAGGCTTATGGTTCAATTCATTGAATTCTAATGAAGTCATTCCAAAGAAAATTCACGACTTCAAGAAATGAACCATGTGCACACGAGAAGCTTCTAAGTATATTTGCTAGCATCCATTTTCAATGGGAAAATTCATTGGTTCTTTGTTGATGTAAGAAACCATAGGATAAGTAGACATAATACGCAACTAATAGCCTTTTTGGATAAGAATTATCTCTGAATGATCAGAAACACCAACATTGACATCAATATCCTTTCTCTCCCAACACCACTGATCATCCCAATCTAACAAATCAGATGAAGGTCCATGTTTTACCTCAAGACGTAATGCACCAGGTAGGATTTTCTCAAATGTGAAGTCATTACTCTCATTTGTTAAACTTAAAGAGTTAAGCTTCTTTGAACCTAGAGTTCAATAGCTAGAGAAGTAAGTGATATAGAAATCGAGGAGTCACATCCTTCCTTTCGTATCACCGATCCACAGATATCAACAATGGCCTTTATAAATTCAATGCCAAACATTGGTATAGTTACTGTCACATCAATATGTGATGGTGAAAATTGAAGACCAAAATCACATTCTGTTGTTGTGTTTAGTGGAGATATTCGATATTAACATGGTTGAACCTCGAAGCATAAGTTTCGCATATGATCAGTCCTCCTTAGTTGAGGCTTAACATTGTCTGGCTCATGTGCCAAGCCAACTTGATGCTTTCCATAATATCCATTTGCCACTAATTTTTGGGAACCACAAATATTATAATATGTTTCTTCTATCTTTGGGATTGAAACCATGTTTGGCACAACCATGAAATTCTCCAAATGGCTAAAATTGAAGTGACCCTTCTCATCATTGATTGTGTAGCGTGTTGATGTTTCATGATCAACTTTGTAATATCCCTGAATATATGTTGTAGCTCTTTCTCATCCATCAACTAATATGATAACACCTTCAAAATGGACTGCTTCAGAAGTCACCACAAGTCCTCCAACTAAGAAACCTGTCACCTGAAATTGCTGAGATATATTAACATGAGTGTGCTCAACAAGAACCTCTATAGATGGAAGTGAAATATCAAATATTTTATTCTCGCCCTTGTAGAATGGCAACAACCTTTATTTTCCACATGGAATAATATTAAAATCAAATTTTCCATATGCATCAGATATTGCATGACGAAGCGCTTGATTTGGCCAAGGAGCTTCTTTGAGGGCACTTCACCTCATGGACATCATCTAAACAAAGGTATACATGAACAACTAAAATAGGGTTACCCTTAGAAACAACTAAGCCATCCATATCATAAGTTGGGAGATAAAAGATGTCATCTTCTACCAGATTTCCAAAGCCCAACTCCATCTCTAGAGAGCCTCTTTGGACAATTGTTAGCAGAACATGAGAATCATGTATTTGAAAGAGAATATTATAGAAAATATACTCTATAAACCTCAATCATTGTACCTCATGTGTAGTGCCATCCTAGCTAGGATTGACATGAGGTATGACCTTGTATCTTCTTCCTTTGTTTAACAATTGGCTCACAGAGCCCGCTCTTTCCCCTTCTTCACGTTTGATTTCATGAAGGGCTATTCTGTCCTCTGGACACTCATCCTTAAGGAATCTCCAAACTTAGTTTGCATATCAAATGAAGGCAAAGGGAGAAATATATCATGGCCTTTCCGTTTTGAAAAAAAATGTAGTGGGATTTGATATGACCTGATATTTGTATACTCCTCGAGGACTGATGAAGTTTATATATTCATGATGGGAATAAACCAGCCTATATTTCCTTGGAGTAATATTTCTAAACGTGTAAATACATCTCTGTGACATAAACACATCATTAATGAGAACATTGCTGGTGGAAATGAGTTCAACATTCACATTAGCACGACCTCTGGAAAACTTTCTGCTCCAAGAGCTCTCATCAGTCTCCCAGAAATAGTGAACCTCATGAAGTAAGAATTGATGTTTTCATGGCAATTGCAACCATTATGATCCACTAATACATATTCACCCATTTAATATATATTCACCAAGTCAAGTAATATGAATATTTCCGATGTAATTTTTCCACTCGATAAACATCAAATTCGAAATTGTCTCATTCATCTTCACATCAAATCTAAAATTGTCACGTTCATCTTCAGAGAGCTCTTCAAACAATTATTCAGAATTGTATTGAATCTGGACAAATATATTAAAAAAAAGATTAATGTATGTTGCTTAATTACCAATCAAAATGTTTAAAACAATACATCACCAATAAATTTGTATCTCATCTCCATCGCACATATTTCACCTTCCTTCGCTGAATGCATATGGCTCGTAGATCCTTTCAAGGTACTTCATTCATGTAACATATATTTTGTAGATGATGTTGACAACTAATCTTGATAACCCCGCTTTTCTGCAATATGACTATTACTTTGCAATGATTCATTATATATATATATATATATATATAATATATATATATATATATATATATATATATATATATATATTAATTATGGTGAATCAATAATTAGTTAGGTTAAATAACGAATATACTCCTTGAACAAAGATTATATGAAAATATTGTATGTAATGTAAAATTTACATGAGTAAATTTTTAATTTTTCAAATTCAACTGATAGTCATCAAAATTTCAAGTAAGAAACATAACTTATATGTCCAGAGCCTGCCCATAATTCTCGATAGTACTAAAGCAGGCCAATTACTTCAACAATTTTACTCGGTTTCCTTTGCGATCAATGTAAATTTAAAATGTTCAAATATTATTCTTTAAAATTCTTGAATTGTTATGAGACTTACCACCGAAGAAGCAACCTAATAAACCTTTACGCCATGCTTTCCTTGTGTTTGGCTATGGCTGGTAAAGTTGCATTCGCAACCATGTCTGTCGATATCTGCATTGTTGATATCTGTGTTGCATTCGCAACCATGTTTGCAGATATCTATAATTTGAATTCAACAAAAAAATTAATGCATTTAAGAGAAAAAGGATAAGGGTTTTTTGGGTGCAATTTTTGAAGACATATATGGAAGATATGATCCCCCAAGAGAAATAAATAATGTAGACAAGCTCCAGAAAGATCAAACAAATATGTTTTAAATAATAAAAAAATATTAAATCTAAGTTTCGAACCATCCACTTTCATCTTCCAGATATAGATGAAAAACTTAATCTAATAAAAATAAAAAATTAATATGGAAATACTCCAGAAAATCTAAAATTAATTATGAAATGTTTTTTCACACTTTATTAAGTGTTACTCACTAGATCTAGCATAGAATCTAGATTAGGCAAGAAGCAAGATAGTTGACCTTTTCCATAGTGTGTAATGATTGTATCAATCATTTTGCAAGCTGAATATTTGATTCTGCAAGGTTTCCTCAACTTTTTCAAAGACCAAATTTCGATGAAACTTCGGCATCCATTACAAGGAACTTCGAATCTAAAAACCTACTAGTGTTTTTTCTAGGTTTCAGTAGCTCACTGTATCTTTCTTTCTCAAATCACTGTGATGGTTGATATGTCGATTTTCAGGGGCAGCAAATACATGGATCTACTAAAAATCCAACCGCACAATCTGGATCAGTTTTATCCTCCTAGAGATTTGGATACGTGTCAGTAGAAAAAATGCCATATGTAAAACAATGCCTTTACATTGCCAATTAACAAGGCAAGATGATCTATAACCCCTACCATTTAGGGAAAAATCACCCAAAGCTCCAAATTTATGACAATTTAAATTATGAAATTATCAAGTTTGTTGTAATTCAAATTTTAAATAAAATAATTAAAATATATTTACTCATTTTGAAAATATAATGAAACTTTTCATTCAAATAATTATTTTATTTTAATAATATAAAATTGTTTTGGTTATTTATATGTGCTTTTCAAAGTTATCTGTAATTTTAGATTAAAAATAAAATAATTATTGTGCAGATGGGGTACATTTAAACTTAAATGTAAATGTAAGCATAAACGTAAATGTAAACATTAATATTTAACATTTAGCATTGTTAATCTAATGTTGGCGCTATTTAAAAATCAATCTAATTATAATTTTAAAATATAAAGAGGTTTATGAATAGTAAAAAAATAAAACCTATAGTAAATAAATAAA
>APFE030418954.1:180859-202900 GCA_000404065.3 Pinus taeda
ACAAGGGAGAGATAGAGATAAACTGAAGGAGAGGGGAGAGGAGGAACAAAAGGAGAGAGAGGTAGAGAATGGTAAAAGATGGAGATGGTGACACAAAGATGGAGGGGGAAGAGATGGGGAGTGGGAGCGAGATAGTGAGAGGATTGGAGGGCATAGATAGAGAGAGAAGGGGGAAGAGAGATAAACGTAGGAGAGAAAGGGAGAGGGAGGAAGGATGAGAGAGAGGAGGAGAGAGGGAGGGATAGAGATATGGAGTTGGAGGGGGAGAGAGGGAGGGAAGAAGAAAGACATAGAGAGTGAGAAGTGGAGAGAGAGAGGGACTGACGACAGAGAGATGAAGAGAAAGAGAGTATGTTTAGGGGCGAGATAAAGAGATAAATAAGAAGAGATAGAGAGGAGGGGGGAGAGAAGGAGAATGAAGGAGAGAGGGAGGTATATAGTAACATAGGTAGAGAGAGAGTGAGAGTGAGGGTAGAGAGAGACAGAGAGAATGAGAGAGTGAGCGAGAGGAAGAATGAGAGATAATACTTGAGAGAGAGGCGGAGAGTGATGGTGTAAGAGGTAGGATTAGCGAGAGAGAGAGAGAGAGAGAGAGAGAGAGAGAGAGAGAGAGAGATGGGCGAAGAGAGAGGGAGGTAGGAGAGAAAGGGAGGAAGAGGAAGTATGAGAGGGAAGATTTCAGAGAGAGTAGGAGAGAGGGATGGATAGGGAGATGGAGTTGGAGGGGTCAAGAGGGAGGGAATAAGAAATACATAGATACTCATAAGTGGAGAGAGAGAGGGAGTAACAATGGAGACATGGAGAGAGGGTGTGTATGTTTGGGGTTGACATAAAGAGAAAGAAAGAGAGGTGGAGAGAATGGGGGAGAGAAGGAGAGAGGGAGGGATATAGTATTAGATTGGAGGCTGAAGAGTAAGAGAGAGAGAGAGAGAGAGAGAAAGAGAGGATAAGAGAGAGAGACGATGTGAGAGAGTGGAGTGAGGGAGGGAAAGAGAGATGCAGTTGGAGGGGGGAGAGAGAGAGGTGAGAAGAAATAAATATAGAGGGAAAGGTGGAGAGGGAGTGAGAGGGAGTGATAAAGAGGATGGAGAGAGAGGAAGAGTGCAAAGAATTAGGGAAAATATATAGAACTGTGGGGGAGGGAGAGAAGGGGGGTAGGAGAGGGAGAGAGAGAGAGAGAGAGATAGGAGGACGGAGGGATAGGTAGATAGATTGAAAAAATAGAGTGTATGTTTTGGTGGTGATATAGAGAGGCAAAAGGAGATAGAGATATAGATGGAAAGTCAAGAGAGGAAAGAAGAGAGAGATGGAGAGAGGGAGGGAGGGACAAAGAGGTTTATAGATATGAACTGAAATAGTAAGTGTGTTTGTGGGGTTGAGATAGAATGGAAAATTAGAAGAGATGGAGGGAGATATAGATATATATGGGTAGGGGGAGTGGGCAGAATATTTCTTGCACTAGATACATTGATTTCAGTGTAGACACTGATTGCTAATCCAATTTGATTTCTTGCACTAGATGCATTGATTTTAGTGTAGATGTTGATTTCTAATGATATTTCGTTGCTTCCACTAGATGCATTAATTCCAATGTAGATGATTTCTAATCATATTCGATTGCTTTCACTAAATGTGTTGATTTCAATGTAGATGGTGATTTATATTCCTATTTGATTGCTTGCACTAGATGCATTGATTTCAATGTAGATGTTGATTTCTAATAACGTTTGATTGCTTGCATTATATGCATTGATTTCAGTGTAGATGGTGATTTCTAATCCTATTTGATTTCATGCGCTAAATGCATTGATTTCAATGTAGATGGTGATTTGTAATCCTATTTGATTTCTTGCGCTAGATGCATTGATTTCATTGTCAATCTTGCTTTATAATCATATTTTCTTACTTGCACTAGGTGAATGAATTTAAGTGTAGATGTTGGTTTATAATACAATTTTCTTATGTGCACTAGAATAATTTATTTGAGTGTAATTGTTGATTTCTAATCTTATTTGATTGCTTTCATTAGACGCAGTGATTTTAGTGTAAATGTTGTTTTCTAATATTATTTAATTGTTTGCATTAGATTCATTAATTTCAGTGTAAATGTTTATTTCTGTTTTGATGTAATTGGATGTATGATGGTACATTAATTTTAAAGTGATCGGATTAACATTGTGCATTGATTTCAATATAAGCACAAATAATTATTGACAATGTACATTGATTTTTGTGTTATAGTAATTCGACCTATCAATATTGGAGAGAAGGAGAGACAAGGAATGATGTTTTCTATAATAGATTGAGCTAAAGATCTAAATGGTTTATGGTTTAACCTATGCTTTTCATATAATCGATATGAAAATATGAAAATCAATATGAAAAGATGATAGAAGTAATAAGGGTGATAATAAGAATAATAGAAGAAAATAGTTTTAGCTTAACCACAATGAAGACTATTTGTAATTTACTATATTCTTATTATTCACATTTTCTATCATCCAAAACTATTACATTGTCCCTTTACATTCAAAATTTATATTTCATCATTAAAGCTATTATGATCACAACAAACTGAGGAAACTTAGAAAATTAAATATTGAAATATACAGATTAATCTGACACATATTAGCATATTTAAAATTATTATGTTAATATTAGATGAAATTACGTATTATTTGATAAAATTAATCATATATTCGTTATATTTTCTTTGACCGCACATTACCGAAACCAACCTAGATCCATCTTAACTCTGGATCTATCAAGCACAAAGAGGGATCAAACCTCTTGAGGTACAAACCTTTCCTCAAGTTTTTCACTCAAAAAAGAGGTTTTCACCTCAAGAGATGTGATCCCTCTCGTTGCTTGATAGATTCGGAGTTAAGATGGAACTAGGCTGGCTTTTTTTTTTTAAATTGAGGAAATTACAAATATTTTTGAAAGTAACTTTCATTAAAATAATAATTCTTTACTTTCAATTACATAAATTGATATAAAACTAGCTTGGATCTATCTTAGTTTTACATCTTAATTTTGGATTTACCAAGGGTAGAGGGGATGAAATCTCTTTTCACTTTAAAAAAAGGTTTGTATATGAAGATATTTTATGCCTCTAACACTTGGTAAATTAGGAGTAATATGATTGAATTAAAATTATAATTATAATTATTAATTTTATATTTCACGTTACTTATTTTTATTTTTTAATTTACCCCAACTTTATTTTCTTTAACATTTTTCACATTAAATTTTATTTTACGGAGTTTCCTCAAATTAGATGTTAAAATTTATTTTCAAATAAAATAAATTGCCTATATTTTTTAGTATTAAAGGTTATTTTTAATTTGCCCCATGATGTAGATTAGTTGATGATATAATGGGTTGTTAAGGCATTTCTTATGATGTTATTTGTTTAAACTTTGATTAGCTCAATGTGCCACGTGTGAGGCAATGTGGGTACACTTGGAGGTGATTATGGTAGTGGATAGAATCGATCCTTAAGTACAAACATGCTATAGTTGTCTATTCTCTCATATACAAAAAAATAACAATAACAATATAAATTTTATTTTTTAATTTTATTGAATTAATTATTTATCAAAATTAGATTTTATTAAAATCACATGATTTTATTGGAAGTAGTTTAGGTGACGGAAATAAAGGAAATTAATTTTCTTGTAAGAATTTTCTAAATTGTATCTCCACTCAAACACTCTCATTAAAAAAAAAAGGGTCTTTACCCTACCCATCAAGCAAGCCACCCAATGTCACCTTGGTGGCCTTCTTTCACTCTTTAGACTATAAGAAGGATATCCTTATCTAGGGGGGAATCCTTAAATATCGAGCTAAGCTAGTTCACTGAGTAATGAAAGGAAGTTCCTTAACGAAGAATAGTGATTTTGATACTACTCACTCTGAAAGTAAAAGTTGAGAGATAAGTGTGCGAATAGTCAAACAAACCATGAATTATTAAAAAAAATTGAATGATTTTAATTACACAACTATGCTTATTCACGCAACAAAATTATACCTGGAAATTGAAATATAAAGCTTGCTCAATTAACCATATAGCATGAGATGCTAGTGAAGCATACATACAATGGCACAATAAAAATAGAAAATGAATCATACATTGTCTATACAGCTAAGGCATTAGAGCATTCATTCATCGTATTCATGAGCATTGGAGATTGAGAGTTCATTATCATCATCAAGAGACTATTCCACAATTAAGAGATCATACACCAACAATATTAACTATGTTTGGGACAACAAAGAGTTATGTGTTTGCGATGATAAATAAAGGAAATATTAAAACTTGTCGTTGTTACTAAGGACAATGAAGACAACAAAGTTGAATGTGGACTACTTATACATTTGTAACAATCAAATTTCAACCATTTATCATTATGCAACCTGCATGGAGGAAATTTGGTAGTGGTACTAAGTGAACATTATTTGATCAAATTTCATACCCTCTCCTTAGCACTACCACTTGGCAACACGAATAAGAAATGTGAAATATATGTGCAACCAACTAAATAAGTTGGAAAGGTTGTTGAAACATATATAGGTGGTCATTTCGTGTTGCAAAAGGAGGTGTTGGCCCACTCCCCTTTTCGATAATTTTTCGACCTTTGAATTTGATTCCTTGTGAATGTGATCAAATGATATGACCCTAAAGATTATAATAAGCTCCATAATTTTAATCATCCTTTGATCCAATAAACATTTCACCCAATCTAAAACAACCTTTGAATCCCCTATGAATTGTATGTTTAGATTGTTGAAGTGACACAATTAAATTGACTAACATAAACGACTAATTCATATTATTGAATTTTTTTTTTAGGTAGTCGTATTTTTTTTCTTAGACTAAATTAGTCATTTTTAATATTATTACTTATTAGCTAGTCATATATTTTAATCAGTGACTAAAATAGTCATTTATGTTAGTCGTTTTAAGTTGCGTCTCTTAATATTGCTAATTTTTGGTACTATTTCACTTGGAAAAGTTGTGGTGACTAACGTTTTTAGTCACCTAGTACTAATTTCACTATTTTATACTTGTGATAATTGGAACTTGAAGGTTGTGTCATGCCATAACAGCACTCAACTCATGTTTACCATATAGAGCTTGTAAAAGCAAGTAAATGTGGGAGGGGGTTGTATGCAATATATGTTCTACGTATATACGTATGGGTTCTACTGGTTATTTATGGATGTGTTATAATGATGATGCAAGTGAGCTCATGTTATTTATGTACATGCATGTTCATTTTTCTTAGTTTTTTATATTTGAAAAATGTCATTATAACACATACTTATCCAAAAAATCAAATAATGCATTAGAACTTCTATGGATGTGTTTATAAATGATAATTTGAAATGGACAGTGAAGCAAACATACCCTGAGATAATGAAGAAATAACATAGAATGGTAGAATTAGCAAATCCAATTTAGTTGCAATGCCACGAGTATAGAGTCTAGATTAACAACCAACTAATAGGGACCAAGATTTATGGTCGTAATTAAGATTTCAATGACAACACTATATGCTAATACATTGTTAGTTGTAGGGCCTCCAAGGATGCCTCCTAAACTCAAAAGTTCACCAGTGGGTGAAAATAACACTGAAGCAGCAGAACCAATGTTCCTCGAACTACATATATTCTCATCGACATATTCTATGTGGATGGAAGGGAGTAATGATCGACAAAAACGAGTACCAAACATGATAAGAAATGAACTAAAATGTAACACACATGGAAAAAGGAGTAAAAGAATATACTAAATAATATGTATAGTTCCCACGCCTAGTGATATAGGCATAGTACTTCTTCAAATTGTTCTTTTTGTAGGGCTTAAGAAGATTATTCCTATCATAGTTGATGACCACATATGCCCCATTATTTAGCACATTTTTAATAAAGTAGGGACCAATCGAGAGGGATTATAATTGTCCTACACTGATTTTATCATGATTTTTATCATAAGCAAGGACCAAGTACCTTGGGAAAATATGTGAGGTCAAACATACTTGTCATATTGAAGTTTGATGGATTTTTGATATTCCTCATTTGCTAAGAGAGCATCACAGAATTGTTTATTAAGCTAGGAAAAATAAGGTAGGCATTCTTCCTCAGTCATTATGTTGGGGAGACATTCAATGGCACATTTTAGCAATTGTATCCCACATTTGATTTGCAACAACTTTCCCATGACATGTATGAGTTTGAATTCAATAAATCTCATCATGTCTTAAAAGATATTCAATTAGTACAAAGGCATGAAAAGAGCATTAAGTGCCAATTTTGTTTATGTTTCCCAACACTGGATTGGATCATAGTCTTTAAGTTGCGATTGTTGGTCTTGACTTGATTGTTAGATTGAGGGTAGTAGGGAGAAGAGTTCTCATGGAAGAACCCCGGACTAGTTTACAATTTAATCATGATATTATTATGAAAGTTAGATCCATAACCAGTCAAAATCTCTTTGGGGACACATAACCTGGTGATTATGAGGATGAAAAATAATACAGCAAGGGTGGCACCATTGGTTGAGTATGCAGTCATAGCTTCGGCCCACTTAGTCAAGTAATCTATGAGAGCATTGACATAACTATTTCCCTAAGATGAGGTAGGCTTATATTGCATGAAATCAATGCCCCATTTTGCAAAGGGGCTAGCAACAACCATAGGATAAAAGGAAGCATGAGCGGTCTGCATTTTTCTTGTATATATTTGACAAGGATGACACCTTTGGATTATAGTCATACAATCCTTGAAGATCAATGACAAAAAGTACTTGACACATAAGATTTCCTGGGTCACAGGGATGAGCACAACACACCCTCGCATGGCAATCATTCAAAATGTGTTCAACCTTTTAATGAGTTAAACACAAATTTTACACCAAGTCAACCATGTGGTCATAAAGGGTATCATCTATGATGAGGTATCATTTAATGATTTAGTGTCTACACTAATGGTCATCACACAATAATTTGAGTCTAGAAATAGAGCAAGATATCACCATACCATGGATTAGAAGAGGTAATAATGAATAAAGACTCCTCAGGGAATGAGGTAACCATTGCTCATTAATAATATGAGGAATAATATAAAATTGTATGTTATTTATTATTTACTATTTCAATTTTTATATAATTTTAAAAGTAATTATTCAATGATAATATAATATTTATAAAATATCAAATTAATTTAAATGTATTTTATTAATGGTGATTATATGCATAGATTATTGATAAACATATTTTTATATTTTATATTTCGGAGTTTTTTTATTACATATATTGAATGCACGTTGATGATTTAATTTAAAGAGTAGTGATAGACCAAAATTGAATTTAGAAATCTCACGAGTCCATATTTACATTTTAATATATCTCTCATTTTTCTATACAACAACCCTTTTCCACGGCACATGCACTCAACATGTATCACCATCAGAATGATAAAACCATCTAAGCCAATTTTCATGGCGTCAACGAATCAAATGAAACCCAAGGGAATAATATCAAGCCTAAGGAACTAATATTAAAAACCCAACATTGGTAAACCCAAATATAAATGTTGCAAACACTAAAATAAACATGGTTTATTTTCATGGTGAGACAATCCTTGTGAGAATGCGGCATTCAACCATGGTTGACCATGGTTGACCATCATTGATATTATAAACCTAAGGGAATAATAAACCTAAGGGATTAATATTATAAACCGAAAGGAATAATAAACAAAAGGGATTAATACTAAAACCCCAATGGATTATGAACCCAAGGGAATAATATTAATGCCAAGGGACTCATATTATAAACCCGACATTGGTAAACCCATTTACAAATACTACAAAGAATAAAATAAACATGGTTTATTTTCATGGTGATAGAATCCTTAGCACAATGCGACATTCAACCACAGTTGACCATGGTTGGCTATGATTGATAATGGTTGACGCTGTTTGATATTATAAACCTAGGGGATTGATATTATAAACCCATAGGAATAATAAACCACATGGAGACAATATTTGTCACAATGCAACATTTGACCACGGTTGCCCATGGTCGACGATGATTTCCCATGCTTGATTTTCATTTTGAGACAATCTTTCTCACAATGTGATGTTGGACCATGGTTGATGATGATTAATTTTCATATTGAGAAAATGGTTTCTTATTCCTTTGGGTCAAATATGGCAAATCATAGTCAGCCATGCTCAAATGTCACTTTGTGACAAAGATATTCTCCATATCAAATTCAACCATGGTCAACCACAGTCAACCATGATCCAACATCACATTGTGACAAATAATTAATTATTATTAATAATTAATTATTATTACTAATTACTAATTATGTAAAATGAATTAATAATTATATTAATTATTTAATTAATTAATACACATATTATTATTGTTTAACATAATTAACTACTTACTATTTTTATTTATTCTTTAGTAAATTATTATATTATATTGTTATTATTATAATGTTATATTTTTATTATAACTTATAAAATAAAAATAAAATGAAAATATTTATATTTTTTTAAAAACAATAATAAAAAATTTATTTACTTTTAATAAATAAGTAATTATTATATTTAACAGTTATAAAAAATGAGTATATAAAAGTATTATTATTGCTATTGTATCTTATTATTATGTATTTATCAATTATTTATGTCATAGATAGAAATGAAGCTTATGGGTATATCAACTACATGTACAAAATAATCACTGTTATAAGATTATTATATCTTAATTATATTATACTAATATTATTATTATTATAATATAATAATAATTTAATATTATTATTACAATATTAAATAGTAATTATAATATATAAGAATATTATTATTACTATTTATATAGTTATTAATAATAAATAATTGATTCTTAAAAATGTATATATAATAATAATCAATTATTAAACTTATTGAAATATATCAAATAAATTAAAAATATTATTGTACATATAATTTAT
The DNA here is from genome assembly GCA_000404065.3 of Pinus taeda. NCBI lineage: Eukaryota > Viridiplantae > Streptophyta > Pinopsida > Pinales > Pinaceae > Pinus > Pinus taeda. The sequence goes on from APFE030418954.1 coordinate 189,878, forward strand.
GTACATATGGGGAAAATCGAAGCGGAATTACTTGGTATAAAATTCAAGATCTACAGAGTATTGAAGGTGGAACTGAGACAGGTAGGCGATTAGCTAGGGTTATAGGCTTTTGCAGAGGTTGTTCTCCATGGAAGGATGCAAAGGAGGGAGCTCCACTCCCTCCTATAAGCAGGCTGTGGTCCGTAGAGGTAAAAAACCAATAGATCATGATAGAGGTCCTTCAAAAGGAAGGAAAGGGAATAGTGAAGAGGACCAAGATGGTACTAAATCAACGGAGAATAATAGCACTACAAAAAATGAGGAAGAAGACAAGGAAGAAGGGAACAAAAGACAAAGCACAAAATGGACCATGTATACGCAAAGACATTATCACACCTAGAGTAGTTTTAAATGATCCTAATTTGCAGGTGCACAAGGACCACGTGCAGACATATGCAATCATTTGTAAATTCATGGGCTTATGGCCCACTGAAAAATCTTTACAAACATGGATTAAATACCACTGGAAACTTAAAGGAATCATAGACCTACATCTTGGGTCAAAGGGATTCTTTACTGTCGTCTTTGAAGATATTGAAGATAAGGACAAACTGTTTGAAGGCGGGCCCTACTTTTATGTAGCAGCAGACCTTTATATGTGACCATGGATTATGAATTTTGTCCCAGAGTGTGAGACTTTTACCTCAGTCCCAGTCTCGGTCAGACTCTACTCTCTACCTCTTGATTACTGGCAAATGGAATCCTTATCTGCCATAGGAAATAAGTTAGGGTGTTTTGTCAAAACATTTGAGGCCACTAGAAGGGGAAAATATACTTCCTTTGCTAGAATATGTGTGGAGATCGTTCTCTGTGTAGCTCTACCAGATGAGGTAATCTTGGAATTATTTGATGAAGAATGGGTACAAACAATGGATTATGAACATATTCCTTTCAGATCTCACAAATGCCATGAGCATGGGCACCTATTTAGAGACTACCCTCTCATTAAAATAGAAAACACGAGTAAAGCTAACACCATGAAAGAAACTGAAAGATTTCACAAAGTGGCACACAAAGGAAAAGTGGGTAAAATGGGGCCAAAGCTATAGTAAACAGAAGGGTGACAAGGCAACTAGAATAGGTTATAAGTACTAGAAGAAGAAGAAGAGATTACAAAAGTAGATCAGGCAAAGGGAGGAAGTGCTATGGAGGAAAATAATGAAGTATATGGTAAACAAACACAAAATATTACCAAACAAAAAGAAACTATGATGAGTGATACAGAACTGGAGATGGACCAGGAAATGACTCAGAGTGAGATGGAAATGGAGGACTAGGAACTACAAGAGATTCTTAACAAAGAGAACTTAGATCTAGAACGGTTCTTGAAACAAGGAACTAGGGAGGGGGTAGACTTGTCACTTCCAAAGGAGTTCAATAGAGTTTAGCAGCTATTCATATGGAAAAATCAGACCAAAGGGCTGGAGAAGCAAAGAAGCAAGGAAAGATAGGGCAATGAAGGTGTGAAAACTTTGAAAACCACACCAAGATTAGCACCCAAAAACCTAGGAAGGAAAAGAGGCCGGAAAAAGCAAAACGAGTTGTTGATGGAATGTGGAAGGCTAATGACAGATTCAGGTAAGATGAAAGACCTAACTAGCTACTCGTTTACAAATCTTTAGTAATGAAGCTCACTTCTTGGAATATTAGGGGTATAGGTAGTAAAAGATAACAAAGATTAATTAGTAATAGAATGAAACAAGCAGCACTGGATGTGATCTTTATCTAGGAAACTAAATGTTCCGTTAAACAAAATAAAAGAGATTTATAGAAAATGGCTCAATTGATTTGAGTTTCTGGAAGTCAAAGCAGAGAATACAGCAGGAGGCATACTCACTCTTTGGAATCTCCAAAAAATTGGCATTATAGATGCTGAGGCATCTAGGGATTATTTATCAATGGTTATGTATCGTGTGGGAGATAAGGAAACCTACATGGTCATGAGTGTGTATGGCCCGCAAAGAGTGGATGGTAAATTCAAATTTCTAGACTCTTTGGAGGATCTCAAAGACAAACATGCAGGCATACCATGGATATTGGGGGGTGATATCAATATGATCAAATCACTTTCGGAGAAAAAGGGGTAACCAAAATTCTAAATAAAGACTCTTTGGCATTTCAAACTTTTATAGATAATATGAAGCTAGTGGAAATTGTAACGAGTAATGGTATCTTTACTTGGAACAATAAAAGAGGAGGAGAGTCTTAGGTGGCCTCAAAATTAGATAGATTCATAATATTAGAGGACCTTATGCTCAATGAGAACGAAATGGTAGCAAGATTTCTCCCCTTTGGAGGGTTAGATCACTGGTGAGTTCAACTGGAGGTGCAAAGCATTGATACCCCTAGGAACAGACATTTTCATTTTGAGAATATCTAGCATTCCCACCCAGATTTCATCAGCAACATTGCCAACTAGTGGTCAGAAGATTTGAATATTCACGGCACAAGAATGTTCCTTCTTGAGAAAAGATTAAGAAACAACAAGCTCAGACTCAAAAACAAGAATGAATATGGAAATATTTTTGAGGAAAAAAATCTGTTGAAAGTAAAATGTAGGAACTCAACCAAGCCCTTATCAATGGCTTTGATAAAGCCGAAAGTGATCAAGTCACCAAATATCATCAAGACTAGGAAAATTTATGTAAACAAGAGCAAATATTTTGGAGACAAAAATCTATAGTTCAATGGCTAAAGGAAGGAGAACGTAATACTAGATTTTTCCACAGATCAACTATGCTGAATAGAACTCATAACAGGATTTCTTTGATCAACAATGAGGGAAGTAATATTCTACATTCTCATGAAGAAATAGAAGTTGTTCTTGCTCAACACTTTCGAGGTATAGCAAAGGAAACCTGTTATGACACAGAACATTCCATCACGGACTTTACTAGACATATACCTAGACTGGTGTCTCGAGAGGACAATTTCAACCTTAACAGGCTAGTGACTGAAGAGGGGGTTAGTCAGGTCCTCAAGGAGATACAGAATGGTAAGGCACCACGCCCAGATGGATTCAATGTAGATTTCCTTAAAGCTTGCTAGAATATAGTCAAACACAATATTTTGAATGTAGTAGAAGATTCCAAGATTAATATAACTATTTAAAAGGCACTGAATACCTCCTTCGTCTCCCTGATCCCTAAACAGGAGTTGGATCAAACTCCTAACAGGTTTAGAGAAATAGGTTTGTGCAATGTGGTTTACAAGATAATTTCAAAAGTTATGGAAAAGAGACTCAAACCTCTTCCTCCTACCCTAGTTTCTATGGAATAATCTGGATACGTGGAAGGAAGACAAATTCTCAATAACATCATTCAAGCACAGAGGTGGTGCACTTTCTGACTAGCAATAGGAAAGCTGGAATGATCATGCTATTGGACATAGCCAAAGCTTCTGATAAGCTAAATTGGACCTATATTAGGAAAGTTCTTATTTCTTTTGGGTTTGATCACAACTGGGTGAGATGGTTCATGGCCCTCGTTATTTCTTCCAAATTTTCAATTCTAGTTAATTGCTCTCTCACTGAGACTTTTATGCCTTCAAGAGGCCTCAGGCAGGGTGACCCACTCTCTGCCTTTCTCTTCATCCTCATGATTGAAGGATTGGGTCGGTCTATCAAGCATGCAAAATAAGTTGGTAAGATCAAAGGTCTTCAACTTTATGATAATGGATAGGCCTTGACCCATCAACAATTTGTTAATGATACCATGTTGCAGGGTATCCCCACAGTTAAAGAAGCTCTTGCATATAAACAAATCCTAAGTGACTTTGCCATGGCTTTAGGTATGGAAGTTAATCTCTCCAAATCTAAGATTTTTTTCTTTAATACTAATGTTTCTATTCAGAGGAACATCTCTAGAATTTTGGGCTTTCAAAGGGAGGCTCTCCCCTCAAAATATTTGGGAGTTCCTCTAACTACTAAACCTTTACACAAGAGCATCTAGGAGCCGGTGATTAATAAGTTGCGAGATAAAATCAGGAAATGGTCTATGAGATCCTTAAACTTGGCTCGTAGGTTGGTGCTTACAAAGGTTGTCCTTCAATCAATCCCAGTCTTCGTGCTATCAACTCTTCCAGCTCCTAAGGAAGTCTTGCAACAATTCAGATCCATACAAAGAGACTTTCTTTGGGCCAAGGGGGAAGAAAGGAAGAAATGGGCCTTGGTAGCGTGGGAACAAAATTGCAAACCTAAAAACCATGGGGGTGTTGGATTAGATGATCCTAAGGTTCTAAGCAAGGTATTAGGGGCAAAATTATGGTGGCACTAGGTAAAAGAACCAGAGGCTCACTGGGCTATTATTTGGAAAGAAAATTATGCCAGATCATGGAAAAGTAATGATCACATAAGGATGGATGGAAATATAAAGGGCTCACACATTTGGAATAAGGCCTAAGAAAATAGGGGCTTAGTTCGAGAAAACAACTTCTAGGAAATCAGAGAGGGAGACTTAGCTTTATTCTCGGAGGATATATGGCAACAAGAACCTATTTTGTTAAAAGAGGACTTTGGGGACCTCAAAGAAGAGACAGATAATAAAGGGCTATCTAAGGTAAAATATTTTTTGGACCAAATCAACAGTATAGGAAAATGGAGAACCTTGAAGAACTTTGATTTTAGGGATGAAAACCCCCTAAAAGAAAAAGCTGAGACACTAATGGAAGAGTTAGAGCAAAGGAAGATTTTAGTGTCACGGGGGCATGACCAGCAGAGATGGGGAAACAACAATGAGGGTACCTTTAATCGTAAGGAGGAAAAACTCATACTCCTTGAACTGGATTCCCATGCCCCAGATAGGATTTGGTAAAACCTATGGAGGCATCAAGGTTGGATGAAAATTAAACTCTTCACGTGGTTGGTTCAGCATAAGAAAATTTTCACCTGGGATAACCTTCCGAAGAGGGGCATCCTGGGGCCTTCTAGATGCCAGCTCTATGAAGCCCAAGAGGAAATAGTGGAGCACCTTCTCAGCAATTTATTTTTACCTCCTAGTTGTGGGATTCTTTTGCCACCACTTTCCAACAGACTGATAGGGACAAATGGAATATTATCAACACCCTAAACAACTGGAGAAGTAACCTTTCAGATAATGAAGTTCTTGCCTCAGCTTGGGCTCTTACGCCAAGCTTCATTATTTAGAATGTCTGGAAAGAAAGGAACAATAGAATTTTCAAGAATGAAAGGAATCCATCCTAATGCCTTTAAGAACAGATCTTAAAACAAATTAAGGAGAAAGTTGCCACTATAGTTTGAAACCTTCCTACAAATCCACCTTCTGTAGTAGAATTGAAGATTCTTAATTAGCTGGGGTTGCATGGGCCTTTTCCTCAGGGCCTAGATAAGAAGGTAATAATATTGGATTCTGAGCTAGATTTCTCGCATCCCCCCACTAAGGTTTTTTTAAAATACAACATTGATGGAGCTTCAAAAGGCAAGCTGAGAACGACTGGTTATGGAGGGGTGTTAACGGATGAAAATGGAAGTATTATTTTCATCTTCTATTTCCATTTAGGAAAAGCTACCAACAATATGGCGAAACTAATGGCTATGGAACAATGTTTAGATTTCTTGGTTCAAGATAACCACCAAAATGTGATTGTTGAAGCTGATTCTAAGTTAATCATTAACTCAGTGAAGAGAATCGGCTGGGGTACGAAGCCAGAAAAAGCCTCTCAAAACTGGAGGTTGATCCTGGTCTATCAACAGATTCAGAGTCACCTCCAGTGCCTTCGAACAATCAATTTTAAACATGTGCGAAGAGTGACCAATAAATTGGTGGATCTTCTGGCCAATGAAGGTGTGATCTACACAGACAATAGGGTTACGATGAATTTGCAAGAGCTACCTCAGAACAGATTAAAGGTGAACTGTTACGAACAAGCAGATGAAGATAGGACGGTGTTTCGGAACAGAGGCATAGAGGTGGGGTCCAGATGACTCAGTAGCTTTATGATTAGCAGTTTGTTCACAGTCGAGTCTTTAGCGGGTTGCAAGCCATTGTGTGCCTTCACAACCCGGGTTAGTACTTTCATAGTGGCTCTTAGAGCTAGTAGCCTAGGCAATTCTATCTTTTGGATTATACGCAGGATGGCAGGTCCTTAATATCACATTGGTTTAGGTAGAGTAGATGGAGTGAGATGCCGAAAACTGGGAACTCTTGGCGGCCTTGAAACCCTGAGTTTTCCTTCTTTGTTCGCAATATTGCATCTAGGGTAGTTTTTTGTTGATTGTAGGCCTTACAAGTAGGAAGTGGTTTTTCCAATTTGGGAGCGATTCCATTTAATGAGCTCCACGTGGCAGTGGGGTTGGATGGAATACCTCCGTCATCGCCTGCTATTTTTGGGTGAGGTAGACCGTTGCGATATGATCCTCAACTGTTGCATCAAGCAAGGTGGATCTAAGGTTGGGATTGATCAAGCTTGTTGGTGGGTCCATATGGGTAAGCATCGTGCTTCTAAGCACTGCGAAATTGGCCATAGTCATTCAATTAGGAGAGGAGGTTCAACGGTTCAGATTAAAGATACAAGTCAGGAAAAGGCGGGAGGCGTTATTTCTTTGTATTCTTGGCGCGATGCAAAATGTTCTTGGCAGGAAGCGTCTCTTTTATACATTCTACAGATTCACGGGTTTGTGAGTTATGTGGACATGAAATCTTTATAGATTGGCACATCTGTTCCTCTTCGGGTCCAACTCCTGATTCTTGTTAGCCAGTTTCCGCAGTGTTTCTCTTTTGAAAATTTTGGGGTTTGGTTTGTAGGGGTTGGGGCTTTTGCTTTGGCCCGTAGAGTTTGGTTTTTTTCCTTCGTCCATAGCTTCTAGTGGAATGTTGTGTTTTATGTATTTTATTCATTGATTAATGAAATAGAAGGTCTAACTCTTACTTCACCAAAAAAAATATAATTTATGTACATATAAACCACATTGTTAAATATTATTACGCTAGTTACAATCTAATTTATCTCTAGTTTCTATATGCGAGAGCCCTTTCCCCGACATAGGCACATGCACTCAGCATGTCCATGGGAAAGATAAAATTGTCTAAAATAGTTTTCATGGAATCAATGAATCAAATGAACTAACTACACAGGCTTTAACAAGGAGCTTTAACAAGGAATCGGGGAATTGGCCTGTAGGTGCTGCACGAGTTTTATATCTCTAATTAAATTTTATTTTAATTAGAGATTAAGGATTTTCTAAAATATGTTTTTAAAATGTATATATAGATGCAGTTTTTTTATGCTTATATAAAAAAGGCCTAAATTTATTATTAAATTACCCAACTCAAATTGATAATGTTAACATTTTTTTTGACATTGTTGTCAAGATTCATTACATAATAAATTTTTTTATTTATTTATTAATTACTATTTATTATTAATAAATAAATTTATATGGATACAAATTTTTCACTTGTATATTTTTTAGAGTGTAAAATACAATGTAATTATTTTATTGTTTAAAATGTATTTTTGAATGTTATATATATATATATATATATATATATAGTATATATATATATATATAACCAAATCAAAATTTAACAATAAAAACATACTTGTTTTCTAAATATAAATATATATGCACTTGTTTTTTTACATTGTTGTCAATATTAATTACATAATCATTTTTTTTTTGTGTATCTACTACCATTATAGTTCCCTTTAAGTACTACCATGAACCAAGAGAGATCAATTTCTTCATGCACATTTTTGAGAGTGCAAAATAAAATTTGTTATTTTTCATTGTTTAAAATATATTTTTGAATGCTAAATAGACCATATATATGGTACCTCATAAAAGATTTAACCATAGTTTTTTTTTTAATTATAGCTGACTTAACTTTTCTATTTAAAACATAATTTTTTTATTTTTTAAAAACTTACACATCTGTCATAAATTGTAAAATAAACCTCTCAATTCAATAATGGATAGAATAAACTAAAAAAAATTATATAATTAATAAAAAAACAATCTCAAAATCAACATAAATCTCAAAAAATTTCTAAAAACCTGACTACCGATTTGAAACGCAATATGTCTCTTTCATAACCTTAAATATCTACTAACTTAATAACCCCACCTAAAACACATTTTCGTTATTTGATTTTTGAACGATTATGTAAGTTTTGATGGGAGGTGTCGTCGTGAAGAAATTAGCTTACTGTGATGACAAAGGTGAAGTGTTGTATAACTGGCAGTCAGTATGATTCTAGGCAACTTTCAAATCGTTGAAATATTATAATTCCTTTATTCAAATAATGGTTTGGGCTATTTAGCCCCGTCAATGTTTACAATTGCAGATTCTGGTTTGAAGAGTAGGGTTTACCGTTATGCATAAATTTCTTTCACCCTGTATTTCGCTTACGCTCATTCAAAATTTCCGAACATTTTTCAATTCTGACCCATTGAAACTTCTTATTTTTTAATTCAGACAGATATTAGTAATTGTTCATCAAAGGGAAATGTCTGACTTCGGTCTGAGCTTTTCAAAATTATCCCTTAAATATGCAATAGCGCAATGTAGTTATTCGCAGATCTTGTGAAATATGTAATTTAGCAAAAAGACAAAATAAGCACCCCTTACACAAAAATCCATCCTTATGCACCCAATTATTCTGCTATCGTAAATGCTATACAGTTGTGTATTTGCCTAGTGAATACCTTGACACAGTGTGCGCGGAATTGGCTAAATTTACGTATAAGATTTGCTTTTTGTGTGGAAACAGAAACCATTTCATTCGTAAAGTCACACAGCATGTCTGTCTTACTTTACATTTCAGTCTTCATTTTATGCTAACTGTAGCCTTTCTGATTTAGAGATTCATCTTATTGCGTTCCTTATGTACTGCAGTAAATTAGTTGACCTATTTCTGGTCATCCTGGGTGGATTGCTTGAAAATGACATTTTTATAGACGCAAAATTGAATACATGAAAAATTTGTAGTGGCATTGTGTAATTATACATAGTTGTTAATCTTTTGGTATTATAGAGCTAGAGTAAGTAGTGAGCTATTATGTTTTGTTTAAGGATAATTACCTTAAAATCTACTTCTGACTTGTTAGAAAATTTCCATATAATATTAAACCCTCGTGAATCTGTATAAAACTAACTTAAAATGATATGCATAAGAACAAATGATTTTCATCAAATTTCCACCAGGTATGCAAGGTATATTTGAAATCCCAGATCTACATCCACTCCTTGAAAAGTAAGAAAATGAATATAATAATTTTTCAATAAGAGGATATGTAATAAATTGTGAATATAAGACGATATTTATGCCCCAATACATACTCTTCATTGTACGTAGTTCATATATATTGGCCCTGCTTGGATATATATGCAGGCTGCGCTGTCATGCATTGCGCAAGCATGACTCCAGATATGATATCCAAAAGATATGGTCACTGGTCATGAAGGTAGTGGCCAACTGGTGAGTCTGGAGACTCAGTTCTTTCCTCACTTGATTGTTTTTCATCATGCGTGGACATGCTATCATGATCTTGATCTTCTCAGTTGTCGCACACACCACTTACAGGCTTATGTTATTTTATTGGATTCATGTATCTAAGAGCGCTGGAATGGATATATAAGGGAACTTCTCAAGCTTAGACATGTGGAATTATTCAACTTTAATGTAATGGATTACAAATTTTGTCAATTGTAAAAATCAATGTGATTGGCTATATTTATTTGAAGTTTTAGTCGAAATGAACTCCATCACCAACCAAGAAAATATGATTCGTAATCATTTAAACTCTTAAAAGACATTAAATATTACAAAGGTACCCACCAAGAGTGGAAAGGAAATGAATGAAGTGAAGGAAGATGTTGAGCAAGATACTCAACCATAAACCTTAATTTCTTTAGAATAAACTATTATACATTATAAATAGCTAGAATTAACATCTAAGACAATTATATATACATTACAATGATTTGTAAAATTAACATCTAAAACAATTATATATACATTACCATCAAATACTTAAAACAGCTACATGCAATTAAAATAAAATAAGTGCAAAACCCTTTCTCTCGATTATTTTAATTAGAGTCATGTTCGCCACCACCAAACTTAAGTTCTTTGAACAAACCATTAAACACTACAAATGGTTAAAATTAACATTAAAATAATTACATATACATTATTATAGATCATAGATTTAAAACAGTTATATTAGGTTAACGTAAGTCTTATTATTCTTATCGTTGTTCCTTAATGAGATGTGTACTTCAATAAATATATTAAGTTGTTGGCAGTCTGGTTTTAGTACATTTTTATTAAAAATTTATATATCTGATTCAAATTTACCATATTTCCTCCTAGAAATATCCACATCAAATCTGAAATAATTTCCATGTTATCCATCTATTATTAACGACACAAATTAGTTCCAAAAAAACACGAACGATCTCCACACTAGACATAGTCTTCCACGTGCTACACAGTTTTCGTTCTTGGTATTGTCAATAATGATTAATACCACCGAATCCCGGAGTACGTTCAACAGAAATATTGAAGTCAGTGAGTGAGTCCATGTTTGGAACATGAGAAATACTCGTAAAAACTACGAGACCTCTATATGAACTAGACCTCTCCATCTACAGGTAGAACTTTTAATGGTAGCCTCGGTGACTCTGTACATATTTGAAAAAAAAAATTATTAATAATTAAAATAATTTATTAAACTGAAATTTTTGATATAGAATTAGTAATTTTTAAAGTTTTGAACTAAACTTATTATTAATAAATTTATATTTAATATTGAAGTATACTAATAGTCTAAATATTTATGGCTAAATCTAATTTATAGATTTTAAGATTTTATAAAAGTTTATTCTAATAGAAATTATCTATTAATGTGAAGTTCTATAGTATTATTTTATAAAGAATAATAATTTTCTAATGCTTTTGCGCAGGATTTTTGGTGATAAGTCTAGCATAGTGTGTAGCATAGCATTTACAAGTATATAGATGTTAAGGTAATGTGACATACCACAATAACTTTACATGAAAGAATTAGAATTTTTTTACACAAATTACTCATTGGCAATTATCTAAATCACTATTCCACATTCCTCATAACCATTAAATAGAATGTTCATTAGTACATAAAGTAACTTTAGTAGAAGAATAGTAAGTTCCATAACCATTAACAACCATTCTTCTAGTATATTAATATAAATTGTATGATGTAACCTTGCATCGAGTTCATGATTCCCTTAACCACATTAACTAATCACATACTTGACATTATCACTATCACATTATGCTTATCAACATCACATTATGCAAGGAATCACATCAACAAACTGACATAATAAACAATCATAACATTGAACAACGATATACCGTAGAAACCTTGTAGGCTGAAAATGAGCAAACATTTAATTTTATTATTAAACTCTCGTGAGGGTCTCGACCCCTCACTCAATGGCTTATATCCTAGTCCATCCCTTAACCATAGTTAGAAAGTATCACAATGAAATATCATTAAAATCAAACATACCTAGCTAAAGGCTATTAGAATGATCATGAAAACATTTACCCAAAAATGACCAGTCTTCATATGTTACCCATTTTCCATTAGTGGACCATCCCGCAACTTGCACTCATTTGGATGGACCGTTAAATATTTACATGCCACCATGTTAAACATAATCTATCCTTTGCACAAGTCACCATCCTTTCGTGTCATTCTTGTCATCAATAGGATTTGGTAACACAATTAGATAGAGTATTAATCAATCAACAATTAGTCTTTAAAAGTGATCCTTTAACATTTATTCATGTGCATACATGAGATGTAAATAAAATATCACAACATGCTTCTTCTAACAACATTGTAGATGTTTAAACCGATAATTATCAAGCATGTCAAAATAATTTCCATGTTACTATGATCATTCTCACACAAGCACATATTCATATCCAAAGAAAACAACTGCAAACAAATAATTACCATGTTACTACGATAATTCTCACACAAGCACATGTTCATATCATATCCAAAGGAAAAAATTGCAACCAAATCATTACTACGTTACTATGATCATTCTCATACAAGCACATGTTCATATCCAAAGGAAACCACTGCACCCATTCATTTCATTTAAATGATACTAGAAACTTCTCTTTGCCTTCCATTCATGTAATTAGATAAAAAATTACTCAATGAGAGCAAACTATAATATTTCAAATATTAACTATTTAATTTTAAAGTCTTGAATAAAATTATTATTAATTAAAAATATATTTTTAATATCAATATAATGTTTGTAAATATTACGAATTAAAATTTAATTTGTATACTCTTTATAAAAATATTTCGTGCTTTTAATAGATAAAAAATTTTATTTGAAGAGAAGCAAAACTATATATTTGGAATATAACTATTTAATTTTGAAGGTTTTGAATAAAACTTATTATCATGGAAAAATATGTTTAAATATAATATAATATATGTAATATTATCATTAATATTTTAAAATATTTAAAAGTTTTAATTATAATAGATTTTTATTAATTTGAATTTTACTGATATTTATAAGAATTATTAATTATTATGCTTTTTTATTTTAGAGGAGGATTTTTAGTGATAAGTGTAGCATATTGTGTAGAATAGCATTTACAACTATATAGATGTTAAGATAATGTAACATACCATGATAAATTCACATGAAAATGTAAGTTGTTACAATTTTTTCCCGCAAATTAGTCATTGCTAATTATCCAAATCATTATTCCACATTCCTCCTAACCATTCAATAGAATGTTCATTCGTACGTAAAGTAATCTTAGTAGAGGAATAGTAAGTTTCATAACCATTAACAACCACTTTTGTAATATATTAACATAAATTGTATGATGTAATATTTCATCAAGTTCATGATTCCTTTAACCACATTAATTAGTCATACACTTGACATTATCAATATCACATTATTCTTATCAACATCACATTATGCAAGGAAG
>APFE030418968.1:0-12466 GCA_000404065.3 Pinus taeda
AGAAATCACCAAAGACAGGTGGGAAAGGACAAAAATGTCAATGGATTCCTCATCCCTCTTCAAATTCACCAAGGGTGAAGTCGAAGCAGATAATATTATCATAATTGCGCAACGGAATATGGCCTACCTAAAGATAACTTCATTGGAAGACCAGATCTCAGGGTGGAAGGAAAGGCAGATAACTCGTTCGACCATTATGTGAAGGAGTGTTCGAATGGCAGGGACACATCACTTGATGATGATAACAATCATCCCAGGGACATCTTCAATGATTAAAAGAATCACAGGCAATGCAAGTCATCAAGGAAATGGCCGACTCTTCATAGAAAGAAAGGAACCCAAGGTATGGAGAATCAAATGTTGTCTATGATAAGATAAAGAAGTGTTATATTGTATTGGCCCTCTCCTTCAAATTCTTTGGGAATATAACTTATAGATTACACTCTTCAAGGCACTTCATCAGATAGATGGGTACACTCTCTAATTTGGTAGAGATGGAAACAATCATGGGATTATACTTGTGACCGATGCCACCTATCTCGGAATGGGTGTAGGGAATGTTAACTCTCAACTGAATAAGGGTAACTCGATTCATTTACAAAATCTCTTTTATGTACCTGATCGTAAGAAGAACCTGGTGTCCATTTCAGAAATGGAAGTCAAAGGTTTCAGGGTGGCTTTCATCGATGGAATGGTACGTGTTAAAAAATATAATTGTCAAAGATTCTTTTCCTCATGGATTCAGGGTTGGAAATTTGTATCAAGTTGCAGGATGGTCAATTAGAGATCATGTCAATTGACATATTGCATCTATAACATCGAAGGTCTAGCTATGGGGCCCTACCAGATGTGAGTCAAATGGTGATAGGGATGTCTGAATTCCAGTAAAGCATGAAGGTACATGTCTGAGATGTACCGAAGAAAAATCTTATAAGGGGACCATTCGCCTCATGCAGCAGGTCCATAGGTTTGTAACAACTCGAGGAGTTTGAGATTCATGATCGGGAATCTCATGTATACAGGTGGAAGAAATCCCTCTATGGCTTGAAGCAAAACACCCCGAGCATAGTATGAGAGGATTGATAGCTGTCTGATGAAGCTGAAGTCACTAGGAGTGAAACCGATCCAAACCATTACTCGAAGGTTGTGGATGACAAACCTCTCATACCAGCACCTTATGAGGACGACCTATTTCTGACAGGTGCAAACCCTCTCATTTGCACAAGTAAGAGGGAGTTGGATCTCGGATGTGGAATGATAAACTGCAATCTTGTGACTACCTCAAGGATCTTAACTTTTAGAAGTTATATGGTATTGATGTCGGACCATATTTGGGAAATGCCTCTGAGTTTCATAAACTCATTAGTGTTGATATTCTTGGTGAAATTTCGTCCATACATATGTTTTGCAGTTAGCATGGTGAGCTCATATTTGGTTGAGCCTCAATGGATTAGTGCCAAGAATCTTCTAAGATATCTTCGGGGCACAATCTCTCATGGATTGAGATACACTACTGGAAATATGAAACCGAATGAATATTCTAATGTTGACTGGGTAGGTAGTGTGGAGGATCTCTAGAGCACTTCTCATTGCTGGTTCTCTTTGGATTCTACTTCGATATCATGGATGAACAGGAATTAGGATTCGGTTGCTATAAGCACCGCCGAGACCGAATACATAGCTATGAGTATGTTCTTGTGTGAAGTTGCATGGCTGCAGAAGCTCTTAAGTGAGTTGTCTGTACACATGATGAATACCACTATGATTCCATGTGACATCTAGAGGGGGGATTTGATTATTGAGGAATCATGTATTCGATGATTTCTCCAGTAGATAGACATCATATACTACCTTATCTACGATATGGTAAGTCAATGAGTGAGGAGGCTCCATCGCCTTGACACTGATGTACAGGTCGTAGACATTTTGTCAAAGCCCCGGGGAAGGTCAAATATGTGTCTTTCTCGAATGACTTGGATTCATTGAGAGACCTTCTTATAAGGGTCCTGCATGTTTCATGCATTGAGCTTTGGGAGCTCTCGGGGGGCGTGGGGTACTTACTGGAGAAACATACGACCACAGGGAGACTCACCCTCACCTAGTGGTGCACTATGGAACAAGATGATTAGTTCTCGTGTGGGCCAGGATGATTTGTTCTCCGTGGTGACTATGGAATAGGATGATTAGTTCTCCTGTGGGCCAGGATGATTTGTTCTCTGTGGCAACTGTGGAAAAGGATGATTAGTTCTCCTGTGGGCGAGGATGATTAGTTCTCTGTGGCATCCACTGACAAGATGATTCGTTCTCCTGTGGACAGGATGATTAGTTCTCCTGTCAAGGCATCCTACCCATGCAATCTAGGACTAATGGGAAATACCTTTCATCTGATCAATCAGTAGGGAAATGAGGATAGGGACCATAATAGTACTATCGATGGATGCATCGTTGTATCTACTGTACTCCCTATGCTAGGATGACCTCCATTGATCTGGGATCAGTATGAGTGGTTTGAGACACTCTCCTATGACATTGATCTGGGATTAATGAAACTGATATGGGATTAGTACGAGTGGTTTGAAACACTCTCTTGTAACATTGATTTGGGATCAATGAAACTGATTTGGGATCAGTATGAGTGGTTTGAGGGACTCTCTTCTGACATTGATTTGGGATCAATGAAACTGATCTGGGATCAGTATGAGTGGTTTGAGACACTCTCTTGTGATATTGATCTGGGATCAATAGAACTGACTTTGGGTCAATAAGAGTGATGTGACACACTCTCTTTAGATGAAACTAACTTTGGGTCAGTAGAGAATGGTATGAGACATTCTCGATCAATTCTTCTTCATGGTTCAGCAGAGTAGAGCTTAGTAGATCAAAGCAGAGTAGAGCAGAGTAGAGCTCATTAGGTCAGAGAAAAGCAGAGTAGTACAGGGCAGTCATGGCAGAGATAGTACAGTTAGACATATAGATCAACGAATGGAGTTCTCCCTAGTTGAGAGGGAGTGTTAAAATTGGAAACTAGGGCCAAACTCCATGTGGGTAATCTTATTTATAGTAGTTGATGTTTTTCTTAGATCCCACTCATCAAGAGGCGTAGGATTGATCTAAATATCATCCAATTCCGATAAGTATTCATGGAGTTATGAATTTATTTGCGTTACAAGACAATTCGTCAATGTTGACCAGCAACCAAATAAACCACACATGTGCTCAACGTTTTACTATAAATAGAAGTGGCCTTCAATTCATTTCAACACACTCAGGATCTATTCCTCTCTCTACTTGTCTTTGGGTTTTAGTAGGAGGAGAGATCCTAAGCAATAACGTTTCCCTAATCTAGAGGGTAGAAAGCCGGAAAAGCTAAAAAGGATGAAACTGCTAGAGGAGCTGGAAATGCCAGAAATGCTGGAACTGCTAGAAAAGTCGGAACTACGGGAAAGGCACAGCTACTGGAACTTCCAAAAAATCTAGAACTTCCAAAAAAGCTGAAATTTCCAGAAATGTTGGAACTGCCAGAAAAGCTGAAAAATTCAGAACTGCTAGAAAAGCTAGAACTGCGAGAAAAGCGAGAACCACTGAAAAAGCTGGAAACTCTGAAAAAGCCAGAACTACCAAAACTGCCAAAAAAGCCAAAACTACTGGAAAATCTGGAACTGCCGGAAAATATGGAAATGTCGGAAAAGTTGGAACTGCCAGAAAAGCAGGAAAAGATGGAAATGTCGAAACTACTGGAACTGCTGGAAAAGCGAAAACTACTGGAAAAGCTAGAACTGTTGGGACTACCAGAACTACTGTGAACAACTGGAACTGCCAGAACTACCGGCAACAGCTGGAACTTCCAGAACTAGCGAGAACTTCCAAAATAGCCAGAGCATCTGTCTTCGAAGGAGAGCAACATGCTGGGGACAACAAGCAAGCAAGGTGCAGCCAACACATAGGTCAGGATGGGAACATGGTGCAACAATGGAACACAATGTAGTACAGTGATGGGTACAGTCATGATTAATGAAGCGTGATGAGATGCAACATAGTGATGATGGTTGCAACATGGTGCAACGTGGTGAGGTGTAGCATGATTACAAAATGCAACACAATAATAGGTGACAGAATCACCTTGGAGAATTACTTGAAGCAATATGTCTTCAACTGATCTCATGTATCATCTTCTTAGAGATGATCTATGCTCTTATCCAGATAAGTCAAAGTGATGACTTTTGTTGTAAATGTACTATCTCTCTCTCTCTCTTTGTTGAACTATTAAATAACATATAAGAAGAATTGATCAAGGGTTTCCCCAAATTAGGGTTTGTCCCTGGCTAGTGCGACATCTTGTGTTCTCTTGTCTTGGCTTGTCCTCTCTGATTTATGTTTATGTTCCATCTGTAGTTTACTTTAATGCTGATGTGATTTCTAATCTCGAAACATTATGGAGGTAACTGTGAAAATTGAAATAAATTGCTCTAATCATAGAACATACCTAAAATTAATAGGGTTCAATCCTCTCGTGTAAGGATTTCATCTTGAGTGTATTATAACCGAGCCTTTATTTGATGGTGAAAGGTATGATCCACTAAGGTTGGAACTTCGTGTGTTTTCCCTTTTCTTCATGTGGTTTATCCCACTTCAGTACTAGGTCACCCACACCAAAAATATTTTCTCCTGTTGATTTTTTATCAAACCAGTGTTTCACATGGTTTTGGTGACCAAAAAACATCTCTTTCAAATTGATCCTTTCTTCCTCGAGTTTGAGTAAAGTGTCTATGTTGCTCTGAACGAAAAGGCAAGGTCTACCTTGTGACTCTTAAGAGAGTTGCAAGGCTAGAAGATACATGTTCGGGAGAAAGATAACTTCTTTACCATAAACCAGAGATAGCAAGGTATTTAGGGAAGCCTTAGGAGTTACACAGTCAACCCATAATGCATTGGTCAATGCATTATACTAGTTCCTTTTCTCATAGAAGATGGGTTTCTTGAATATGTAGATAATACTTTTATTTGTCGATTCAACTGAACCATTTTCCCGTAGGTAATAATTAGATTCATGTTTTAATACAATCCCATTTCCTAATGCTAATTCATAAATTTTAAATGATGAAAATTAAATCACATTATCAAAGACAAGTGATGTTGGAATGCCAAACCTGGTTATAATATTATGTTGCAAAAAGTGGATGACTTCCTAGTCATTTACTTCTCTCAAGGGAACTGCTTCTGACGACCTAGTGAAATAGTCTGTCATTGTTGGAATATATGAGTGTTTCTTTGATGAATGAGGATAAAATTATCCAATAACATCTAGGCCACAATGTTGGAAAGGTTCCTCAACTGCTACTAGTAGTAGTGGGGTGACTGACCTCTGATCTCAGTTGATGCACCTTTGACGAGCTAGGCACTTGTGAATATAAGTGTGAGCATATTTGAATAACATGGGCCAAAAATAACCAACCCTCATAACTTTATGTTGTATAATGTCTCTCGCATAGTGACCACATGCTTATCCATTGTAAAAGTCTTTGAGTACCTTCTTTGTGTCCTGTGGCTCAAGGAATCTTAACAAAACAATGTTGTGGTTCTTTCTGAAAATCCCTCCATGAACTAATTAGTAAGATAGAGATTTTAAGTGGATTTCCCTATTCTATTTATTTGATAGGTGCACGGGAAAGGTTCCATGCTGTATAAATTGTTGTATGTTATCATACCATGGCGCTATTGACGTGGATTGGGGGACATGTTAATTTCTATTTCCTACTCCCACCATAAAATATGTTGCTTAGGAGAATCTCTTGCTTTAGTTGCTAGCTTACAAAGGCCATAACCATTTATGGTATGAACTCGTTTGAACTCCAAATCATATTCTTGTAAGGAGGTCATCCAATTTTCCCTCTTCTCACACAGCTCCTGCTGCACGAACAATTTTCTTACTGCTGGACGAGGTACAAATACGATATTGTGAGCTTTTAAAATATAAGGCCTGAAATACTTAAGTTCCTTGTATATAACATATGCTTGTTTGTTGATGATAGGGTAACTTAATTCTTTCCCTTTTAGGCTGGAACTCATAAAAGAAATAGGCTACTCATTTAACTCAACATCCTTTTGAGTCAATACGGACGCAATCAACAAGTTCAAAGAGAAGGTATAAAGTGAGAAGTATTTTCCATAGTATGGACTGAATGATGCAAGTGCATCAACAGTTTGCTGATTTATTTGAGAGAAAGCATCCTTTTCCCATTTATCCCATTTATATGTTACATATTTCTTAATCCTCTCCTATATAGTCTTAACTATCTAAGTGTAATCATAGATTATATTTCTTAGGAAATTTATCTTTGCTAAGAAAGACTACATAGCCTTCTTATTCACTGGAAATGGGATCTATCTAATGAATATGACTCTCTCAAGGTAAATTTTAATTCCACTCTTTGCAATGATGTGCCATAAGAGAGTCCCTTTAGACACACCGAAAATATTTTTCTTGGGATTATGAGAAATCCCATACTTTCAACACCTCTCAAATATCTATTTTAGATGATGTACATGATTTTATATTCTCTTTGAAAACATAGTAACATCATCTAAATAAACAACTACGGTATGACCAATAAGGCCATGGAAATAAATGTCCATTTCTCTTTGGAAAGTGGCACCAACACTCCTAAGTTTGAATGGAATCCTGTTGAAAGTAAATGTTCCCCATTTAAACATGAAGGTAGTTTTCAATAGATTAGGTTTCACTACTAGCACTTGATTATAACGAGATAAACCATCTAGTAGCGAAAAAATCTTAGACCTAGATACTCTCTAGAGGATCTGTTCGATGGATGGCACTAGATAGTTGTCTTTATTAGAGGCCCGATTGAGATTGCAAAAAGATACACATAGCCTTATTTCACCATAATTCATTCTAACTGGGACCAAATTTGAAATCCAAATGGAGTGTCTGACTTTAAAAATGATCTGATCATCCAAAAAATTTCTCAATTCCTTTTGGATGAGGGGTTCCAGCATTGGATGAACTTTTCTTACTTTCTTCTATAAAGGTTTTACCCCTTCTTTTATAGGAATGATGTGTTCGATAATATGAGTATCATTTGTCCTTAAATCGTTGTATATCCATGCAAACACGTCACAATATTGTTTGAATAGGTAGATAAACACCCACCGTTCTTATGGAGAACAACACATACCAAGGTTTACATATTTCAGATCTTCTTGATTTCCTAGCTTGATTTGTTCAAATGATAACTTTGAACTCCGAGTCTTTGTCTTGTTTGGTCCTTGAAATGAATTATGTAGGTCATATAAATTCTCTAGGGACACCACACCTTTAGGAATATTATTTCCTTGGCACTAGATACCTCATGTAGAGCCTGATCATGCTCATCCTATTCTATGCAAACATCTTTGAATATGTGAGGATTAGCCATAATGTGAAGTATCTATTGGTCATCATTGAAAACATCTAAATTAGTGATTTTGTCAGGCACATATGGATTGTATATAATTTCAGTAGAAAAACCATTTCTCAGTGGTGAGATCCTAGTGGTTGCATTTGCTAATGCATATGCTACAACATTTCTAAGTATAGGAACATAAATAATATTAGAAGCTTTAAATGATTAATCAAACTCCATACCACTTGCAGATATTTTTTAATATTCTATGAAACACAGTGAATAGTATCCCGTACCTGAGTAGTGACCACCTCTGAGTCAACAATTACCATAAGAATCTCTACCTTCATATCAATGGATTTCTTTAGTCCAAGTACGAGCGCTTCATATTTGATAGTATTATTCGTACACTCAAAGTACAGATGACATGAAAGGATATGTTTCTTATTACATTGGTCTATAAGTACACAACCTACCTCAGAGCCATCCTATATATATGAAGGTACAACGCAACTAAGATTTGTATATTAATTTTTCAAATGGATTTGGACACCCCTCTTAGGTTCAAGGATGTCATGTTCATTCTGGGCCTAAATAAAAATATCATCTCCTTTGCAGTTTTGAAAAACCGTGGTTATGATGTGATATTTAGAGAAGGAAAAGGATTATTAATACACATAGCCATGGGATAGGTGAAACAAATCAGGGTTCATGTGAAGAACCTGTATAAGCTATATGTGGAAGAATGTGTTGCATTAAGCACTAAGGTGGAGAAAGTGTGGAGTCATGATGTTGGTGAACTTTGGAACACAAGACTTGGTCGCTTGCATCATGGCGCCTTCAAGATTATGCAACAAATAACCACTGGCCTCCCTAAATGAGCACTTGACCAACAAGATGTATGTAAAGGGTGTACCTTGGGCAAGTACACAAAATCCACATTCCATGATCGGGAGAACAAAGCACATGCAGTCTCGGAAGGGATCCACTCTGATGTATGTGGACCTTTCTCGACAGCCTCCACTGCCAAACATAATTATTTTGTAATTTTTATTGATGACTTCTCAAAGAAGTGTTGGATCTTGATCATGTAGAAGAAAGATGAGACATTCTCCAAGTTGATATAATTCAAGGCACTGATTGAGAAAGAAATCAACAAGAAGGTGAAGGCTCTCAGGAGCGATAATGGAGGTGATTTTGTGTCGAGTTAATTCAAAAATTTCTATGTGAAAGAAGGAATTCGACAAGAGTTGACAACACTCCACGAAACAAAACAAAATGGGGTGGCTAAAAGAAGGAACCGTATCATTATGGGCGCCGTGAGGGCTATGTTGCATTATAAATGCCTACCACTATATTGTGGGTAGAGGCATGTGACACAACTGTCTATTTGCATAACCAAATTCCTCGTCTGATTCTCGTCATGATTACACCGATGAAGGTTTTTTCTGGGAGAATGTTGGATGTGTCGCTCTCCAGGATTTTTGGAGCCTCTTTTTACCACCATGCCTCCAATGAATCAAGGAAGAAGCTTGAGCCAACAATAGAATTGGGGGCTTTTATGGGTTACAAAAAGCCTTCTCAAAACTATTATGTGTACTTGTCATCCCTCATAATGAAATTTTTGTGAAGGGATGTAAAATTTGATGAGGAGAAAGCGATGTGGTGCTCTCTTGAGAAGGAGCTCCAGATCCTAGTAGAAGAGGATATTTTAGCTCCAAAGGAGGAGACTCACAAATTTGTGGAGTAGCCACAAATTGAGGAGCTGAGAGTGGAGACATCCACTTAACAAGAACCATCCAGAGAAGGTAGAAAAACGACCAAGCAAACTAATAGACTT
Source organism: Pinus taeda (assembly GCA_000404065.3). Classification (NCBI taxonomy): domain Eukaryota; kingdom Viridiplantae; phylum Streptophyta; class Pinopsida; order Pinales; family Pinaceae; genus Pinus; species Pinus taeda. The sequence goes on from APFE030418968.1 coordinate 9,241, forward strand.
GTGCATGATGAAAGGGAGAATGTGGGAGATCCTTCAAATGTGCATAGGAAGAGAAGGTCACTTGATTGATACACTGGCTACATGGCTCTAATGACTAATGTTGTTGAGACTGAGCCATCATCTTTAGAGGAATCAATAGAGAAACCTGTATGGGTTTATGCAATGGTGGAGGAATATGAATCCATTGTAAAGAACAGTGTTTGGGAAGTGGTCCTAAGACAAGCTAATAAATTTGTTGTGGGTTCAAGATGGATATTCAAGGTTAAGTAGGTAATAGACATAAGCATATAGAATTTTAAGGCCATATTTGTGGCCAAGGGATACTCTAGGGTTGAGGTAATTGACTATGAGGAGACTTTTGCTCATGTAGCAAGGTACTCATCCATTAAATCAATTCTTGCATTCTCTATGAACATGGGGTGGAAGATCCACTAGATGGATGTAAAAAAAAATTTCTAAATGGGGTTATTGAGGAGGAGGTGTACATTGAGCAACCACAAGGTTTTGGACATTTGATGGGGAGTCTCATATGTGCAGACCCAACCGAGCATTGCACAGTCTCAAACATGTACCTCGTGCTTAGTACACCGGGATCAATAACTATCTCATTGGTTTGGGCTTCAAAAAAAGTTAGTAGATGAAAACCTATATTACATCTTGGTAGAAGCTAAATTGCTCATTATTGTCTTATACGTTGATGATTTGATTTTAACTAGTAATGAGCAACTGATCAGATCTTGCAAGGAGCACCTTGTAAGAGAATTTGAAATGAAGGACATGGGTATCATGCACTACTTCCTTTGGTTGGAAGTATGGCAAGGAGATGGGGAACTCTTTGTCTCTCAAGGAAAGTATGTAAATGAGATACTACATAAGTTCTACATGGAGAGTTACAAACCCATGGAGACACCTGTACTGACCAACTGAAGGAAGGAGGATGCTACTTCAGGTGAGGAAGTGGATGCTACTATTTATTGGTAGCTAGTGGGTTCACTCATGTACCTTGTGAACACATGATGAGATATGTGATGTGCGTTCAACCAGTTGAGCCAAACTATGGTTAGGACAACCAAATTATTTTGGAATGAAACTAAGCATGTTTTATGGTACCTCAGAGGCACTACCCAGTTTGGACTATGGTACAGAGAGATAAAGGGAACGAATTTGTGTGGCTTTACAGATTCAAATTGGGTGGGGAGTCCATCAAAATCAAGTAATAGGGGCCTAATTTATCAGGGAATTACGTAAGGAAATAGGGGCTCAAGAAGATGAAGAAATTTACTAAGTTTGGGTCAAAGCTTCTGAATGAGCAGAAAGATAGGTCATTCACTTGCAAGTTGTGCTCAGAGCGAGCAAGCAATTGTAATACTTCTTTATTCATCTTCGCAGAAGCTAAATTTCCTATTATTGTCTCATATGTTGATGATTTGATTTTAACTAGTGATGAGCAGTTGATTAGATCTTGCAAGGAGGACCTTGCAAGAGAATTTGAAATCAAGGACATGGGTATCATGCACTACTTCCTTGGGTTGGAAGTATGGCAAGGTGATGGGGAACTAGTGACCAACTGGAGGAAGGAGGATGCCACTTCAGGTGAGGAAGTGGATGCTACTATTTATCGATAACTAGTGGGTTCACTAATGTACCCTGTGAACACATGACAAGGTATGTGATGTGCATTCAACCAGTTGAGCCAAGCTATGGTTAGGCCAACCAAAGTATTTTGGAAGGAAACTAAGCATGTTTTATGGTACCTTGGAGGCACTACGTAGTTTGGATTATGGTACAGAGAGATAAAGGGAGTGAATCTATGTGGCTTCATAGATGCAAATTGGGCAAGGCATCCATCAAATTGAAATAATACATCAGGTGGAATTTTCAATGTTGGGTCTACAACTATTTCATGGTACAACAAGAAGCAAATGTTTGTGGTGCTTAGCTTAGCAGAAGCTAAATACATGGGTGCAAGTCAAGCATCATGTGAGGTAATATGAGAAAGATACTTGTGGGACTATTTCGCTAGATGATGGATCCAACTATGATCTAATGTGATAATCAAAGTTGCGTCAATCTCTCCAAGAATCATATATTTCCCGATCGATCCAAGCATATAGATATTTGGTATCACCATTTATAGGACTGTGTGCAGAGGTGGATAATCTTGCTACAATAAATTTTGAGAGAGGAACAAGATACTGACATTTTGAAAAAGGCCTTATCATGAGGGAAGTTCGAGTTCCATGGGTGTAGGATAGAGGTGGTTGAAAATCCCTTTCTTGTGAAGAGAGAGTGTTGAAAAATGCAGCAAGAAATTCTCAATTTGAGTTTGCCTTTGATTAAATTGAGAAAAAATGAATTTCCACATTAGCAGACAACTTGCATGCAATTAACATACGTGACATGGTTCTTCTCATTCAGGTAGATCAATAAATTTGAGTAAGAGGAGTTAGAGTTCAGTTAAGCATGTGTGATTGCTAATTTGTCGCAATCAAGGTTAGTTATTTCAAGTTTTCTTCACTTAAACTAGTTCTAACTATTGGAGGAACTAGTGGAAGGTTAGTTGTTCAATGGGACTTCAGTGAAACTCAGTGTTCATCCAGTTAACTGATCGATCAACCCAAAATATCTAGTGCATGCAAAGAATTCGAGGTCTCGAGTTGACCTTGGGAATTGCACAATCAATTTGAGGATTTTACTAAATAATAGGGGCTTAATTTCTCAAGGAATTGCACAAGGAAATAGGGGCTGATGAAAAAATTGACTAAGTTTGGGTCAGAGCTTCTAAGTGAGTAGAGAGATAGGTTATTCACTTGCAAGTTGTGCTCAGAGTGAGAAAGCAATTGTAATACTTCTTTATTTACATCAAATTCATGTAAGAAAATATAAGGGTTTTTTAACAGTTGCTTTCCACTCCAAAAATACGGTATGTATGTGTGTTTTTCTTATACATGTTTTCGCTTGTGGTTTTAAATTGTGAATTGAATTTTACAAAGGAGTAGATTAAGATTCTGTCTTGTGATTTGACTAAAAATAACAAACAACATATTCTTTGTGAATGTGTTGCATTCCACATCATCTTGGATTTTGTTTTGGAAATTATTTTTTTCTTATTTTTCTTTATAAAGATAAGAAACATGGTAATATTGTCATGAGGCTCTTCAATATGTGATATTTTGTTTCCCATTCTGAATTCATAGATAATAAGACTTTATATATATATATATAT
>APFE030418970.1:0-44350 GCA_000404065.3 Pinus taeda
TTAATCTCATTGAGTAATAGGCGAGATACAACTTACCAATCAAGGATCAGAACCATCCCAATGTAAAGAAAGTTTTAGCCTTGTGAAAATGACATTCCACTTATGATCCTCAGGGAATTTCTTTCTTTGACACCATAACTCTTCGGGCCAATGTTGATTGATACTATGATTTTTTCATCTTAGGGATTATGCAATTAGGATAAATTGTCGTTTTCGCTTATTTTTAAAGGATTTTTGTAGATTAGTATAATAGACATGTCTGTTCACATAGGAAGATATCACCATTATAGCCATTATTTTCCTATAATCTTTTCACTAATATATGAGTAAAAGTATTGAAATTAGTTTTCAATATATCTTGTGTACATTTTGGAATATTATGGTGTCTTTCATCTCCTTAGCAAACTCATGTGGAACAATGGTATCGAAACAATATGGTCTCTACTATTTTTTTATCGTTATTTTCTATGATGATGTTAGGGTATATACACCTAGGCCCTGAGACAAATGAGTCCTCAGAAGAAATTCTTCTCCAGCTATATGGCCCCAGACAACAGGTGAAAAAAACCATGTGAGGTGGGATGTTTTATCAATTTGTTCATCTAGGAATCCATCTAGACATAAGGTAGATGATGCATCATTTCATCGTGATCCTTCAACAACTCCCATAAATGATGGGATAATATCTTTTGAGCATTCCTTTAAGTGGAGTGAAAAATTTCAAGGTATATGTTAGTTCTAATACCCTTAACTTTGAAGAAAAAGTAGATGAAAACTATTTGAAAATATTGCTAGATGAAGAAAATGGTTATTTTCCTTATTCCTAACATTTTCAATAGGGAAAATATTACATTTAAACTTATAAAGTGTCATTCCCACGCCAATCACTATTTGGATTTTCACTCACCATATTCCACTTAGGTAATCTTTACCAAAATTTTAGATTTGGATTGTTGAATCGCTACCTTTAATGCATAAATGGATTTATCACCTTTGAAAACCCCCACTAAATGTGGATCATGAAATTTTAAGATTCAAAATTTTCAAAATCCAAAGTGATTATTTTCTTTTTTTCTGTAAGCTGGGCGGGACTCTCTGATTTACATGTCCATTAAGTACCCCTCAACGGGGGAAGGGTAGCCCAAGATTTGAACCCAAGACTTCCGGTTCGGTGAGACTTCATTTCCACGGCCCTTGCCGCTTGAGCTACCCCATGTGGACCCAAAGTGATTATTTTCATAATTAAGGTGAAAAGTAATTTTTTTGCTTCCGATTTTTCTGAGTTATTGAAAGTGGTGCAATTCATATCACAACTAGACTACAAACACACACACACACACGCGCACGCGCGTGCGCGCACAGACACACGTGTGCGTGTGTGCGCGCACACACAGACACACGTGTGCGCGCGTGCGCGCACACACACACAAAAAGTTTTACAGATTTTTTATTTGCATTGTAGACCAAAGGACATGGAGAGAAACGTTTTTGCATTGGTTGATTTAGATACAAAATTTATAGTATAGTATAATATAATATATTATAATATACATGCACACAAATATATATGCATTTCCAAGGAAATCATTGCAGGAGTTCCTCGTTGCCTTGGAATATATGGATGGTGGGTAGCTCAACCACCATCCATAATAGTGGTTAGTAAGCTAGCCACACACAAGAACAAACTTGTTATCATAGTCTAATGAACCTCACTCAAGGGGACTCTAATTGGGAACTTACTTATGTATGTATATATGTAATTCGCCAACGATAATCTTAAAAGAAAACTCAAGTGATGCTTTCCAATATCTATGGATGACATCCCTTGTAAACATTATTAGTGTAGATGGTGAGCCTTCTTCAAGGGGATTTGAACGGGGAACATGATGTGTCACATACCTCCTTGACCCAATGTTAATAACCACCTACTATGCTTCCATATATGTTATTTAACTTTGATTAAATTTATATTCAATAGTTGTCACACGCATTAGTATTCAATAATCTCATAAATAAAGATAACACATGAAATTATACTCATATGCTTAGACATTCGACAACATAAAGAGTAAGGAGCCAACATACATAACATCCCATGCAATTGAATCAAATTAGAGTTGTTGAAAGAATGTCACTTGGAAAATCGAGCAACGCAACCCAACCTAGAACTAACTTCCTCTAGTTCACCCCCGAACCGAGAGTTCTTGCCATGGATAAATTGCCTCTTGTTGATCTCTTCAATGGGTATTTAGTACCCTCTTTCACGATATGGTTTCTTTTAGCGGCGTCCCGCTTTTATGGATCTTTTTATCCATTCGGCCAGGCTTTTCCCATAAAATCTCGCCTTTCTCCCCCGCCAGTCTTTTCCTCATAAAAGCTTGCCTTTCTCTTCCGCAAGGCTTTTATGTTTTTCTTAAAGCTAACATCTTTCTCCAGCTCAGTAACTTAATGGATATTTATCTCCCAATCCATTAAGCTTATCTAGAATTGGATCTAGAAGTCTTATCATGAAAGGATTATCCATTCCCATTCACCAATGGGATTTCATTTGGCAAGGATCTCATCTCTTGGTGTCTTGCTTTCCAAGTGGTTAAATTATCTTTATTTATTTAATAAAAAAGTATTTATTTTCATTGTTACACCTCAGACCTAACTTTTTTGTTACAACTCAGTCTTAGCTTAGGTCCGACATGATAGCAACAAAGTGTTACATACAACGGAGGGGTGTTACATGATGGCACAAAGCTTTCCAATTTCCTAGTGACATTGATAATAACTTGATGAGATTAATCGTTGGGATGTATGTATTTTCATGAATATGTTAAAATTGTTTTAGGGTCCACGCACACATAAATGTATCAAGCGATACGCCATTTGTTCTTTCTTATAATGAGTAAGATGACTAAGGAGTGGGATTTCTCTCTCCAATACCTATTTGATGCTTTTGATGGAAATATAACGGAATTTACATTTCCTTAGAAAAATTAGGGAGAAAGATGTTGGTGCTGGTTACAGGTATGGAAAATAGATTCCCCTTTATAATACTGCATGTATTGTGGTTATTTCCAATAAATAAGATCTAGACCCAGTATAATTTTCAGAGGCAATCTTTCAATGGACCTAGAATGTATATCTTATGTAATGATTGCTACTAATAAATTTAAAAAGAAATGTAGGTTTAATGATTATGTCTTCCTCTCCCTCCTCAATCTCTCTCTATCTCCTTCTTCTTCTTCCCCTATTCCCCTCTTTCTATTTCACCGTCCTCCTACAAGTTTTAAAATTTCCAAAGTTATTTAATGCATATAGATTCTTAGGAAAATAGAAATTAGATAATAGTGCACACACTCTAAGCACAGTAAGAATCACCGTGGAAACCCTTTGCCGAGAATGCCAACAAAACATAAGGCCACACCTCTCTATTTTTCAATGTAGTAAATTCACCATTTTATTTGAAAAAGATCCATAAAAGGAGGATGAAACTAAATTATATCATAGTGTCCCAAATCCCCATGAGGAAAAACTCTGAAAATAAAAAGAATATAAGTATAAGAGCTAAGTGGGTGATGATATAATGGGCCACAAGGAGTGTAGTTGCTGCATCAACTATCCAAGACCATAAATTTATCATATGAAGTTTGTTTTTGGGTTCTATTTATCTTCTTGGAAACATCATAATAATATTTACAGAAAGGGAGAACACAGACTAGACGATTCCTTCAATTTCTACCCCGATTGCAATGAAAATATTAGAAATGTTGTTTATGACTTGAAACATGTCCCAAAAGTTCAAGGATGAAATTTATTTGTAAATATGGATACAAGGTAAAATATGATTTTGAGATGGTGGAAATATCAAATGATTATTCCTTAAACTCCTCTTGATTTTTTACTGCTCCTTATTCATATTATTTCCTTTCTACCCATCCTCCCTTCTCCTCTTCTTTCTCTTTCCTTTCTATTCATCCTTTCTCGCCTGGTTCTTTTATTATCCCCCTCTTCCTATTGGGTTGTCCCCTCTTTCCTACTCCCTGCCACCATCTTTTTCTCTTCCCCCTCTTTCACTTCATCACTTCTTCCTCTTCCTATTTTACCCAAATTATCCTTCACTTTTTCTTGATTCCTCCTTACGCTTCATCTCCTTCTAATCCCTCCATTCCCTTTCTATTCATCCTCTTTTTTCTACTCCCATTTTGAGATTCCTCCTTGCTTCACTTCTTTTTTGATATCCCATTCTTCCTCTTCCTCTTCCCTCCTTTATCTTTTTTCCTCATGTTCTTCCCCACCTTATTCCCCCTTCTTCCTTCCTTCGATTTTGTCTTCCTCTTTCTCCTTCACTTCTACATTTCCTTCCCTCACTTTCCTCTTGTCTTGACTCCTCTACTATTTTTTCCCTCTTTCCTCCTTTCTCCACTTCCTTGAGAATTGAATAAATCCCAAGGTTATGTTTTTCCACTTCCTCCTATTTTCCCTTCTCTTCCTCCTCAATTTATACTCAACCTATTTCGAGAGTCCTCTTTCCTCCTATTTTTCTTTGACCTCCCCTCCTTTCTCCTCCCCCCCATCTTCACCATCTTCTCATCCATCCTTCCTTCTTTTTAAGTTTCATATTCTTCTTTCTCTTTATCTTCCATATTACCTTCCTCACTTCCCTCTTGTATTCTCTTCTCCCCCCTCCATTTCATCTCCTCCCTCCTTTCCCAATTTCCTTGAGAATGGAATATTACCCAAGGCTATATCTCCTCCTACTCCTACCCTTCCATCTTACTTCCCCTTCGTTTACTCCTCTTTTTCTACTTCTCCTATTTTTAGATTCCTCCTTCCTCCTCTTCTTCTACTTCTTATTCTCTTCTTTCTCCTTCTCCTCCCCTTCTCCCCCCTCCTTTTGTCTTCTTTAGGTTTTCCTTCCCCTTTCTCCTTCTCTTCCATATTCCATTCCCTCACTTCCCTCTTCTCTTCCATTCTTTCCTCACTTCCTTTAGAATTGTAGAACATCCAACGCTATGCCTTTTCATATGGCTGAGTTATATTTTGAAGGTAATAATGTTGGAACAAAGATCTATCTTGGATATATTTGTGTATTGTGGATTGCGTTACTTGTTGTAGTTTATTTTGAATATTTCATTCCTAGGTCCCTAATTATGTACTTTATTCTTTGCCAAGTCCCTAATTATTTACTTCCATGGTTATAGATATGAATTCAAGCGGATTTGAATCTAGAGGTCATGATAATTAAAACAAGAGAAAGGGTAGGGAAAAATAACAAGGGAAATTTTTTTTTTTGTAGACACCAAGGAAGGAAAAACAAAAGGTGAATAATGATCACCTATGAGATATATTTGTTTATTCACAAGTGTGGAATCACTATAAATGAAAATCCTTCGAATTTACAATGAAGAATTAAAATATGCGTCCAAGAATGTTTATAAAACAATTATGGAATATTACAACCCTTGTATGAGGTGATTAAGTGTTTTAAAAAACTTGTATGTACTTAGACTTAATCATATATTGATTGTGATATGACTGAGAACGAGGGGTTATAAGGTGAGGAGGGAATTGGCACCAGTTCAACTAAGTTATGATGTTAGATTCATTTCTTTAATTTAAGTGTGTGTATATATATTTTTATTCAATGTTGTAGACAAAGTCAAAATTTCCCCTGTGGTGGTGGCTTACTAGTGGTAGGGTATTAGTTATTTACAAGTGTTACATGGTTATTTTATTATATGATAAAATATGTCTTCATTTTCAATATGTATGTTTGGTTTTTTTTTGGCTCACATGGTGTGAAATTAACAGTGGTGCCTTACTAGTGGTAGGGTTTTAGTTATTTACAAGTGTTACATGGTTATTTTATTATTTGATAAAATATGTCTTCATTTTCAGTATGTATGTTTGGTTTTTTTTGGCTCACATGGTGTGAAATTGATTGAATGTTAGTGTGTTCAAATTTCAAAATTTCATTTACGAATACATATTTTGTTTCTCTCATGGTAACGTGAGAAATCACTTACAAACTGTTGAAAAATGTGCAACAAGAAATGTTAAATTTAGAATGTGCTAAAAATAGACCTGCTAAAAATAGCATGTCCAAAAATAGCAGTTTGGCCAGTGAGGTCATTGGCCACATTGGGTGAGAGGTGAAACTGTTAAAAATAGAACGTTCTAAAAATAGCATTTCTGGGTCCATTCCTATTTATAGTAGTCCCTAGTCTATCCATAGGAAGTAAAATTAATTTTGGTCTTAACAGCAGTGAGAAATATTAATTAATTAATTCTCCATGAGTTAATTAGTTAAGGAAAATCAAACTTGAAGTCTTTGTGAGAACATGCAATAATTTCTCCAATGATTGGGGAATGTGTTCTTGATTTACTCCACTGATTGATAGAATAAGTATGAGTTCTATAATGAGAGAATCAGTTGACTTAGTTCTAACTAGTAAAGTCCAGTTAGATTATTTTAACAAGTCATTAAAATAATAAAATATAGTTTGTTAATGCTTGCATGCATGTGACAACTATTATTTTAGATAACTGAGAATTCACTCATGGATAACTATTGCATGTCAGTTCTGTCAGAGATCCAGTTGAGATAAGATGTGGGACAGTGTACTATCAGATGCTTGGATGTTTCTAGTAAGTATTCCTTCCATGGAGAAGGATCTATTATAGGAGATTGGAGGACTTGTGGCCTATATATTGAGGTCTATGTAGTCCATGGTTTTCATCTTCTGATTGAAGATCATCAGGATCTTTTGAGTACAGAGAGAGCAGGATAGCTATTGAGTTGATTCTTTTTGTATGTTGAAGAGGATTTCCACTTGATTGATAATACATGGTTGGGGCTTTATGTTGGTGCTTTCCCCTGGATATATCCTGTGTTATATGTGATTGATTCCTTCTTATCAGTTATATGTGTTCTTATTGATGTTTCTCATGGTTGGTTAAGCTTCCGCTAAATTGTTTGTAGAAGTAGATCAAGTGTTTTACTTTAGTACATTGCATTACCAGGTGATCTATAGGTGGGAAATTTCTACATGGTATTAGAGCTAGCTGATTTGTAGAAAAAGTTCTACATTGTATCAGAGCTAGTTGATTTATAGAAAAATTCTACAAAATTCTACATGGTATCGGAGCACAGGGTATCAAGGAGAGAATAGTATAATGAGAGGAGATTTCAAAGTTTTGAGTTTTGGGCCGAGAGTTTGCAGAGCAGATATGAAAATTTCTGTACAAAATTTTCAAAAATAAATAGCAGATTTGGATTCTGTGCGGAAAAATACCCAAAAAAAATCGGTTGAATTGGAGTTGGGATGAGGGAGATATCGCTGATTTAAAATCATTTTTTTTTCTTAGAAAATTTCACAACGGCAGGAAAGTGGAAATAGATTGGTGTGCTAGCCAAGAATCTGTATGCTCTTGAGGTTCAAAATGCATGCAAAGCCTTGAGCAGCAAGGCAAATGATGGAGACTTGGTGGTTGGGAGGGAGGGTATATTACCTCTCAACATGCAGAGCCATAAGAAGTCTCAGACGATTGTGGAGGAGCCATGATTGGTGCAGCAACTTCAGGAGGTTGTGGAGCAGCCATAACAAGGGAAGCTGAGAGGAGATCGAGCAGAGACATCTACTCATGCAGAGACCTCCATTAGGGGGAAACTTCGAGCCAGGTGGGCTGAGGGATCACATGCAGCCATACCTCCAGGTAGGAGGTGGGGCGATATTGAGTGATCGTCCCAAGGAGGAGGGGCAGGATCCTTGTTGAGTCCCAAACTTGCATCTTTCCTACACCTTTTTCTAGATTCTTTCCATTCATCTGAACCTCCCAAGTCATCAGTATCATTGCATATTAGTTATAAAAGAGCATTTAAAGTGGTTTCTTAACTATGTCTTTGTGTTGCTGTTTGAACTAGATTTTTGCTTATGAGCTGCGGAATCTTGTCACTTTCCGCAGCCAGCTCAACTTTCCGCAGCTTTTTTGTTAAAGTCTATATTGCCGGTGTCTTCAGGCAAATCGAGCCACATGGGCAAGTTGAAAATGATGTGGACGTGGACCGAGTCCTATTGGCTCAGTCGAATTCATCAAAAGAGGCCATGGTCAAAGGTAGTCAAGCGGTGGTTAACCTAAGATTCTTGGACGTGGTTGTTCACGTGTCTCTTATTAGCGCAGATTGTAGGAAAGTAGTTATGTCATCATCTGTTATAAATAATGCGTTCTCATACGCATATAGCTAGCTTTTGTAATGTAATTTTGACTGTTAACGAGCCCATTGTGCCGTGACCTTATTTCTATGTTATGACTGCATTTTGAATACATGAGAAGACTCTGTTTATAAGCTCAATTCGTGGTTGATAGCTGACTGCCCGAGGTTGTGCAGAGGGCCCCTGTACACATCGAGGTTTTGTTTATTGCTGTATAGTTTCATGCTTTATTTCTTTACGTTCCTTATGCCATACTCATTCACGCATATATATCGCATTGCTTATGGTATTCACGTTTTATTTCTGCCCATAATTTTACATGATTTTATAATGCTGTTAACTGATCAGTGTCTTTGTTCCAGATTACAGTAGGCAGCCCGGGCATTTGCACATAGTTTTACAATGACTAATGACATGGAAACAGTCTTATCTTTTTGCTGATTTATTTTTCTTAGTTTTTAATTCCATCACTGTTTTATTTAGTTCAGTTTTGCACATTTGCTTTATTAGTTAGATTAGCTATTAAATTACTCATGTCATTATCAGTTACCTCCGAAAGCCATAGCGAGACTAATGGCGAGGGATTGAAGTATGAGTATGTAATTTGATATTAGTTTATTTTTCTGCAAATTAGATATCAGATTGCTCAAGTTGTTTATGATTACCTCGAAAAGCCATAGTGAGACTAATGGTGAGGGGTCAGAATATGAGTTGATGTAATTTGATTTTAGCTTTACTTTGCTTGCAATTCTTGGATTTCTTTGAGAACAGTTTCTTTTGTATTTAGACAGCAGCAAGGGTAATGGGTTTCATGATCAATAGTTCACTGTTTTTTTGACTAGTATAGTGGCGCATTTTCATTTTATTTTGGGAATTAATTTTGTCATTGCATGTTTTAAACCCCTTTTGAAGTTTGAAGTTTGGGAAATCATTATAAAGGACATCATTGCCTTGAACATTTATATCCATACTTATCTTTTAGAATTTCCCTCTCACATTAGGAAGCCAACCAAGATAAAAACCCCCAAAACAAATAAAAACCAAAGACGACAAAAAGTAAGAGATAGGTTATCTTGCACATATAGTGCGGCACACTTCGTCAGCTTACGAATCTCGGATTGACAATTAAATGCAGCAATTTAGGACACTCTAAATTGACCAAACAATCCTTGAGGTACCCAACCTCTTGGATGAGACCTTGCTACAGGAGCCCCGATGTGGAGTAGCAGGAATTGACTGATTGGGTAGAGACAGATGCGGATGGAGCGACAGAGAGAGCAACAGTGCAGGGAATCCCAGGACAGCACATAGCTAGCTGGTTGCAGCAATGCGAGAGGCACAAGTGTTTTGCATAGTGCTAGGTGGCACAAAGAGGTGTGCAATGGTGCGAGATGCATGGAGATGTTGCAGTAGCGCAGATGTCAGAGAGGGAGAACTTGTCAGCAACAGGTAGAGCTTCAGCATCAGAGTATGTTCCCAGCCCAACAGAGTGGTGAGTTGGGAGTGTTTTTGTTCCAAGTGGATCGGGTAGATGTGTTGCATGCAAAAAATTCCAGAGTTACAGGATCGGGTTCGAGAGGAAGCCTTTCATGTTGAGAGGGAGTGTTGAAAAACGTGCAACAAGAGGCGTTAAATTTAGAATGTGCTAAAAATAGCATGTCGAAAAATAGCAGTTTGGCGAGCGAAGTCATTAGCCACATTGGGTGAGAGGTGAAACTGTTAAAAATAGAAAGTTCTAAAAATAGCATTTCTGGGTCCCTTCCTATTTATAGCAGTCGCTAGTCTATCTATAGGAAGTAAAATTAATTTTGGTCTTAACAGCAGTTGGAAATATTAACTAATTAATTCTCCATGAGTTAATTAGTTAAGGAAAATCAAACTTGAATTCTTTGTGAGAACATGCAATAATTTCTCCACTGATTGGGGAATGTGTCCTTGATTTACTCCACTGATTGGGGAATGTGTCCTTTATTTACTCCACTGATTGAGGGAATAAGTATGAGTTCTATAATGAGAGAATCAGTTGACTTAGTTCTAACTAGTAAAGTCCAGTTAGGTTATTTTAACAAGTTGTTAAAATAATAAAATATAATTTGTTAGTGCTTGCATGCATGTGACAACTATTATTTTAGATAACTGAGAATTCATTCATGGATAACTGTTGCATGTCAGTTCTGTCAGAGACACAGTTGAGATCAGATGCGGGACAATGTACTATCAGATGCTTGGATATTTCTAGTAAGTATTCCTTGCATGGAGAAGGATCTATTTTAGGAGATTGGAGGACTTGTGGCCTATATATTGAGGTCTAGGTAGTCCATGATGTTCATCTTCTGATTGAAGATCATCAGGATCTTCTGAGTACAGAGAGAGCAGGATAGCTATTGAGCTGATTCTTTTTGTATGTTGAAGAGGATTTCCACTTGATTGATAATACATGGTTGGGGTTTTATGCTTGCGCTTTCCCCTGGATATATCTTGTGTTATGTGTGATTGATTCCTTCTTATCAGTTATATGTGTTCTTATTGATGTTGCTCATGGTTGGTTAAGCTTCCGCTAAATTGTTTGTAGAAGTAGATCAAGTGTTTTACTTTAGTACATTGCATTACTAGGTGATCTACAGGTGGGAAATTTATACATGGTATTAGAGCTAGCTGATTTGTATAAAAAGTTATACATGGTATCGGAGCTAGCTGATTTGTAGAAAAATTCTACACAACCTAGTCATATAATTGTGTGGGTATGCTAATTCATATATGAACCTTTAAAAGTAAATAAGTAAGTTAGCATCAACGAAGTTAGATCCTTTATAAAATTTTACAATTTCGAATTAAAAAACTTTAGAAAGATCAAAGTTTGATGTCATATACTTTATATATGATAAGGCCTCTATTTGGATAATATGAATATCATAACATAAATTTGGATCCTAAACCTATATATTGAGGAAACCTCTATTTGCATAATATGAATATCATAACTTAAATTTGGATCCTAAGCCTATCTATTGACTAAGCGTTTCCTCGCAAATATCTCCAAGTTGGACATTTTTGACATTTTACCACACAACATTTTGATTATTATAACAAATATCTATCTTTAATTTGTTACACTTGAAATTTTTGAAATTTTCACTGAGATTTTATGATATTATTGTTCCCAAAGACACTTTTTACAATCAGTGGAGATGTGTAATTCTTTCCATTCTCAACATTGAGTGGACAATTGGCTCTACAACCAGCATAGGGTAAACACGTTTACATGTCTGCTTAATATGTTGAATTTATATTAATATGTCCAATTAAATTGATAAACATTTACATGTGTTTAAATTAATATAGAGCCCAAGGGAGATGTTGTACTATCCTCAAAAAGTTAAAAGTAATAGAAATAATAAAATTCAAATTTGTTACATTGTGATTTCGTTTTCATTAATAAAATTACTAATAACATTTTATATTAAAAATGGAAGAGGGTAGATGGCCTAAAGTTGTCTTTAATGACAGATTGCGCAAGAGAAAAAAATACTTATGCACCAAAATAACAAATAATTTAGTAAATGGGGTAGTTGCTTGAGGTGTGTCCTGTAAACAACAAAGAGATAAAAGCTTTTGTTATGGAAAAGTTCCACAAGCGTACTTTGGATAAGGAGCTAGGAAGAAAGAAAAAGTACTATACTGAAGTGTTTATTCCCACTCATAGTCATCAACCAAAAGCATACATAGAGGCCAATATCTCTTGGAAAGCCAAAATTCTTATTGCTAAGCTAAGGACTAATTCTCATCAACTCCGTTGTGAAAAAGTTCCACAAGCGTACTTTGGATAAGGAGCTAGGAAGAAAGAAAAAGTACGATATTGAAGTGTTTAATCCCACTCATAGTCATCAACCAAAAGCATACATAGAGGTCAATATCTCTTGGAGAGCCAAAATTCTTATTGCTAAGTTAAGGACTAATTCTCATCAACTCCGTTGTGAAAAAGGGCGCTGGAAAAGGCAAAAATAAGTGTCGGAGGAAAGAGTATGCATTTTTTGCTCTTCTGTAAAAGTGGAAACAAAAAATCATTTATTTTAGAATTTGAGGCCTTCAAAGACAGCAGGGAAAATTATGCAGATATGCGGCAGCTAACTCTTGGGATAATCTATTTAGTGAGGGGTTTGTCGAGAAGTTGGGAGCATTTATTTTGAAGCTTTCACATAAAAATGGCCGAATACATCAAGCAGATGAAGAAGAATTATGTCCCATATGTTATCTTTAGCCTCCTTTCTTCTTTCTTTCTATACATATTACATTAAAATATAGAAGTAACAACAATAAGTTAACAACGATTTTACCTTATAAAATATAATATTGATTATGTAACCATATTTAAATTTACACATAAACTTACAATATAACAGTATCTTTAACCATGGATATTCACATCCACTTTGCCATAGATGTTATTAACTTTTAAATAGGCTTTGTTACAATAACATGGGCCAATACGATGGTTCATAAATACAATATGCTAAAAAATCATCTCTCAGTCATACTCAAAATATTTTATAAATGCTTTTTATAATATTTTTCTATTAAATTTAAAAAATATATATTATAATTACTTTTGAGATATATCTACACCTCTATGAACGAAAATATATAAGATATAGATAGCAGCTATAAATTAAGATAAATTAAAATAATAATTTTGTAACCATATTTAAGTTTCATAAACAAGCACAAAAACTTAATACTTTCAATATAACCAGATTTTTAACCAAAAATTTTAACCATACCGTAGTGTGGGCCAATAGGATGGCTCATCCATACCACATGCCCAAAAACCATCTGTCATTTCACAATCAAAATAATACTTACAATTAAAAAGACTTTTCACCATGAATACTCACCCCACTTTACCATGGATATTATTAACCACGCCATACCATGGGCCAATACCATGGTCCATCAATAACACATGCCCAAAATGCATCTCTCATATCACAATCAAAATATTTTATAAATGAAAAGTTTAAATTATTTTTATTACGTTTTTGGGGTTTTTGGGCCAAGAGACACTCTCCATCCTAGTATGGAAGTGTTTTTGTAATGTCCAATTATATTATGTTATGCTCGAATTAAATAACAATAAAACACAAACTTAGCATTTAAAATATTTTGACTGAGTGAAATTATATAAAAATTAAAATTAAACTAAAAAAATAAAATTAATAATTAAAACTATCTAGATCCATCTTAACTTCCGGAGGGATCAAATTTATGCAGTTGCAAACCTTTCTTCAAGTTTTGCACTGATCCCTCATCCGGATTTAAGATGGATCTAGAGTGGTACTAGATCATTTCATAATGAAGATATCATATTAATGTTTTTCATATGCACTAGTATGACACTTGGGAAAGTAGACTAGTCGAATTGAGAAAAAGATGATTTAGTCCACTGAAAATTTCTAAGTTTAAAATAAAAACGTATAAAAGAATGTTTGCTTGATCCCCTTAAGCCTAAATTATCTACTATAGGTGAATTCTTATCTATCTAGAATTCAAAAACATGAAAATCATATCAACATATGATGAAGAAAACAACTCCTAGATAGGGGAATCCAACTAAATTGTGGGAGGTGGATTGATGTCTTCCTTAGAGTTGAAGAACTCTAAATTTGCCAATTTCTTGGACAACTTTGTCACTTTAGTATCCGATTTCCTCTTGCTCCTCCAATATTTCCACAAGAACTTTCCCCATTGTTTTCCTTAAATGGTAGTAGATGTCCATTATTTGCATGTAGTCCTTGTATCTAAAGTCAAATTTCCCACCTACTCCAAAACACCTTCATTGGAGAAGAATCTAGGTTTTATTCTATTTGCATGTAGTCCTTGTATCTAAAGTCAAATTTCCCACCTACTCCAAAACACCTTCATTGGAGAAGAATCTAGGTTTTATTCCAGTTGCTCTCTGTACATTTACTATTTAGTTTTACATATCTGGAGCAACATTTCTATGATAGATTCTATTTGAATTCTTCGTTGCACTCTAAGCTTTGGAGCTAGAGGCTCTCAAGATGTTGTGTGTACCTCTAGATGTTGCGTGTACCTCTCCTGTTTCAGAATCCTCTACCTTTTGTCATGGTGAAGGTCAAAATGAAGAGCAGCCCAAAGGATAAAACGAGTCCAACATATCGAAAGGAGGAAGAGAGAGTGGAAGGAAAACAAAGAAAGCCTTACCATGTCGAGTCTTTTGCTTCCGGAAGCAAAGTCTTGGAAAGATATGATCGATTCGAGAGGTTGAAATAAGACTTGAAAGGGAACTTGAGAGACGAAGGGGAAAAGGATACAAGAGAATGAAAAGGATCTACTAGGGTCGAACTGGGCCAACATAAGTAACGCTTATTGGATTCAATAAACACATATGATATACACAACAAGGATTGAAAGAACCACCTTGAAGAAGGAGAGATTTAGAGGATCTCTGAACAAAAGGCTGACACAAAACAAAACATAGCAAGGGCCAAGAAATTCCTTTGTGGTGCCATGATAGGGGCAGGGTGAGAGTGCTGAATAGAATGGATTGAAAAGGACAGCATGCGTAGATTTATAAAGGCAAACTGAGTGACATGTTGAAAGGAAAGATTAAATCTAGAAGGAGAAATGAGAGAATGTAGCACAAGCATTCTTTCATGGACACATTGAGAAAGGGGACGACATCCTCATTATTACCGTGGGAGGTGAAGGTACAGTTCAGATCTTCTTTTTGGAGACCGATCTTATTAATGATAAGACCATATTAAAGGTGAAAAAATTCATTTGAAGTGTAAAATGTCCTTATGTAACATATATTTTGAAGAAAAATTAGTAAAAAAGACTACAATATTTTTGATGGGATTGAAATATCACATGATAAAAACTTGATAACAAAAATAATTAAATATAAACTATAAATAAAATATTTTAATGAGCATTGCCACTAAAATAATTTTCTATATAAATAAATAAATTTGTAATATTCAGAATTAAAATAAATTTATAAAACTTGGTAATTTCAATCAAATAAATGTAATAGGTTAAAAATTCCAAAATGTCATTGGAATTATAAGAAAGAACGTTTTTTTTTTCCTCCACAATGCACCACCCACCCATGTTCAAAATGTTGACGGGCTGCGAAGTCGTATATTGCCAAAATATTATTGTATCAACGTGTTCATATTAATAAGGTTACTCAGATCAGATCAGTGATAGATGGAGATATGGTTCCACCGTAGACTGCTGTCTCTCATTCTAATAAATACATGTGCCGTTTTGTCGGATCGCTCATTTAACGTATTTCTGTTTGTCGATAGATTATTCAAACGGTCCGGTCCATCTGTTGTGTCATGTATGTCGTGATATATATATATTTATTCAAACGGTCTATCGTCTATCTGTTGCGTAGTAATATATATACATGTATATATATTTATTCAAACAGTCTATCGTCTATCTGTTGCGTCGTGATATATATATATATTTATTCAAACCGTGTGTTTTCCGTTGCAATGGATCATTCAAACGGTCTTTCTGTTGTTGTAGTAGTTGTTTAAACGTCGTCTTCCTCATTTCCGTGTCCGTGGGAGGTAACGACGACGACGCCCCCGCTTTTACATATATATTTGCAGTGGAATGGCGCCAGTCAACGCCAACCTCCTTGTAGATATATATATATATATTTGCAGTGGAATGGCGCTTCTGAGATATATATATATTTGAAGAAGTTGAAGTGGAATGGCTGTGAGAGTGCCTCTGACCAAGTCAACGTCAATCAATCCACGTTATAGATATATATATAGGTATATGTTTGAAGTGGAATAATGGCGCCTCTAACCACGTCAACGCCAACCAGAATTGAAAAATCCTTACAAGATCAATCGTGCGCGGTGTTTTCTTGATCAGAAACGTCTTCCAGGCGACTATAAATTGCGATCGCAATTCAATTGAAAGCAAAACCCCCTTCCATAATTCCATTACACCAAACTGTAAGTAGGGATCGCAACTCGCTTCAAGGCAAAAGCACCGCTTTGGCTTCCCATTCCACGAGACTATAAATTCGCATCTCGATTCAATAATTTAACGGAAAACGCCTGGCTATACATTGGGATCGTCGTGATTCAATTGAAAGCCAGATGGCTAAAATTCAGGGTCTATGTGTATGTTTGCTTTCACTTTATCTTCTCATGATCGTAGTTGCAGGAACTTCTCCACATCTCGGTAGAAGCAGCTTCCCCAAGGGCTTCAAATTTGGTGCCGGGTCATCTGCTTATCAGGTTCAAGTCCCTGCCCATTCACTGCATTATTATTGTCTGGTTTCCTAGTCTTAACAAATTCTGACTGAAACTAATTTCACAGGACGAAGGAGCTGCCCGCGAGGGCGGGAAAGGACCCAGCATCTGGGATACATTCTCCCACATTCAAGGTAATGTTGAGTCCACACATAGATTGATATACCTAGCTAGCTACACCGTCGTTGTTAATATGATCAGGGGCTTCCATCTCGCTGTTTTGTTTATTTGTTGTTATTGAACGTTAACTTGCAGGTAAAATTGAAGATGGAAAGGGTGGTGATGTTGCAGTAGATCAATACCACCGCTATAAGGTACTTGGCCGTTTTCATGCACTATTTGTTTTCAACTTCTTCTTTTTTTAGCGTAGTTGTAGTAACTTGATAGAATTAATTATCTGTAATGTAATATTGTAATCTGCATGCATGCATGCAGGAAGATGTTCAGCATCTCAAATACATGGGAATGGACCTGTATCGTTTTTCTATTTCCTGGTCACGCATATTTCCCAGTAAGTTGAATCAATACACGTCACTGACTCAACAATGGATGGATTGTTTCTGTGATAATTGGCTTTGGCTGGACTCTTATTTCCATGATTAAATGTCTTCAGAAGGATCACCAAGACACGGAGGAGTCAATGAAGAGGGGATCGCTTATTACAATAATCTCATCAACGAGCTGCTCAAGAATGGTATAATCATTTTTCCGCCGCGCGTTGCGTAGAGCTATATCTATTTTGCACGCACACGCACACGCACGCACGTGTATATATATATCTATTTTGCACGCACACGCACGTGTATAAACATGCATGTTCATGTTCATGTAGGTATGCAGCCCTTCGTGACACTGTATCATTGGGACATGCCGCAAGCTCTGGAGGACGAGTACGGGGGATTCCGTAGTAAAAGAGTCGTGTAAGATTCACTCTCATAATTCTCAGCTTTAATTCACTCCTCTAAAACATATCAACATCGTGCCTGTTTCTGTTTCTGTTTCTGACGTGATATACTGTCTTGTCTCAGGGAGGATTTTGGCGTGTTCGCAGAAGAATGTTTCCGAGCTTTCGGAGACCGTGTGAAGTATTGGACAACTATAAACGAACCGCTCACCTTCTCATTATATGGCTACGATCTAGGGCTTCACGCACCGGGTCGCTGTTCGCCCGGATTTGGAAACTGTACAGCGGGGAACTCCGCAACAGAGCCTTACATAGTAACCCATAATATGCTTCTAGCACATAGTGCCGCCGTAAAATTATATAGGACTAAATACCAGGTGAGGTTATGTTCTGTTTTAAATATAACAATTAAAATTCAATAACATGGGACATACGATCGTCTCTTGAATATTTAGACTCAAATGTCGGAAAATAAACTGCAGGGGAAGCAGAAGGGTTCCATAGGCATAGCACTTGTGGTGAACTGGATGGTGCCATACTCAAACTCTTTGCTCGATCAAGAGGCTACTCAGAGAGCAATCGACTTCAGAATAGGATGGTATGTACACACGTGTTACCTTTAACGTAAGGCGGGCCTGAGCACAAATATCAAAAAGAAAATCCATGGAATTAATTTTGTAATGTTCTGGATGAATAATTTCAAATTAAATTTTGAGATGCAAAACATTTTGTGCTTTTGAGGCGCATTAGGATTCATTCCTAACTCTAGGTTCGGCCTTTTAGGGTGGATTTATATTGAAACTTGAAGTTTTGCTACGGATTTATATTGAACACATTTTGTGCGATGCCGCTTTTCCTTCCGCCACATGCATGTCTACTCGAGATGTGAGGTGTAATTTTTCCTGTCGAATTACAGGTTTCTGGATCCACTGACGTCGGGGAAGTACCCTGACTCTATGCGAAGCTTGGTGGGAGCACGCTTGCCACTATTCAGCAGTGAAGAGGCCAAAGATCTAAAAGGCTCATTCGACTTTCTTGGTTTTAATTATTACTCAACTGACTTTACCATCAACAATCCCACTCCACAAAATCCCTTGGACACTGACTACGTTCTGGACGCCCGGGCTAATATATCATGTAAGATTAATATCATGTACTGCTGCTTTAAACACTTAATTTCTTGGCAAAGTAGACAATCAAGTTCGAAAACATCAAGTGACTCATGGTATTTTAAGTGGTATTTGATTCTTCTATGGTGCAATATTGCATATATATATTTTTGGTATTAAAACTTCCTTGTTTGGTGCTTCAGATGAAGTAAACGGAGTTTACCTCGGATCCGATGTAAGTGAACATTACAGATTTTATTTATTTTTATATTATAAGCTTTAATGAACGACACAACTTTAAGTTAATAAGCTTTAATGAAGCACAACTTACACTCACTACTTTTAAGTTAATAATATATCTCCCCGTTTGCGGTTTGCAGGAAGGTGTGAGCGCTTTTAGGTCTTATCCTGCTGGATTAAGGGATGTGATCAACTATACGAAGCACCGGTATAACAATCCTCCCATATACATCACTGAGACAGGTACGCGACAATGTTTCAATCCTGGGTTGTCAATTATATCTTCGCTAAAAAAACATGGATCTGATCATTACGCACAACAACATGAATTTTGAATAGGGTACGCTGATTTCGACAATGGCACAACCCGGCTCGAAGAAGCATTGCATGATTCGAGGCGAGTGGAGTACCATTCTCAACATCTATCATACCTACTTGAAGCCATAAGGTGCGTGCAACATATACACGTATTTGTTGTTATTTGAGTTTGCCATGTGGAGTGCGAGTTATTGACCAGGGCTTTTTAATTTTGATAAAATGAATTGCAGGGAGGGAGCGGATGTGCGAGGTTATGTGGTTTGGTCGCTTTTGGACAACTTTGAGTGGGCGAGTGGATATGACTATCGATTTGGTTTATATTATATTGATTACAACGACAACTTAAAGCGATATGCCAGGGAATCTGCCCATTGGTTTAGAAACCTCCTCAAATCATAGAACGAACAAGATTCTGCCCATTCGTTTTACAAACCTCCTCAATTCAATTCAATTCCATTCATTTCAAACCTCCTCAATTCAATTCAATTCCATTCATTTCTGTGTAATGTAATGCCCCACTAATGGATATAGATACCTCAGCATATTGTGGATGTTTTCACCCACTAATGGATATAGATATCTCAGCATATTGTGGATGTTTTCACTTTGCTGGAGTCCTTTGTAAATGCTATTTTCGCTCACCATTACTATTTAATCAATAGTGTTGCCACTGTTTTCCTTGACCATTATTATTATTTAATAAATTGCAACGGTTTTTTGCATTATTATTATTTAATCAATTGTATCTCAACTCTTTGTGGAAATGTTTTGAGTGATTCAAATGGAAATTAGTTGTTATTAAGTTTATGTAAATTTTGTATATTATTTTTATTAAAAATTTTGTTATTAAATTTCTAATGTGTATTTTCATAAAAGCTCAGATGATGATGTAATTTTCTTTTATAATTATTTTTGAATTAATTTTTATAAAAGAATAAGTTTGAAAGTAAATTTATATTATGTTTATTTTTCTTCTTTCTTTTATAAAGGAAAATATTTGAAATCAAATCTATACTATGCTTATTTTTCTTTTCAACTTTTGGAATTACTAGTCTCCACCATTATCAAAACAACAATTCTAAGTTTCACATCAATTTATGGTAATTTTATTGTTTTTTTTTGGGTGTGTAAAAAGTTCTAAATTAAAACCATTTCGTGGCTTTCTATATAAAAGGTTGTAAATTAATTCATATAAAATTATTATACTACTTTCATTAAATTATCTATTTGAATAAATGATATAAAAATAAATATAACTCATATTACTTTTAAACTTCTATAATTTCAATTCCAAAACCTCTAAAATATTTATAAGTGGAATCACATTGCTTATTATATGTAAATATGTTTTTTAGATGACATGTATATATTTATAAAATAACAAATAAATAAATAATCTGCAAAATTTTAAGTTTAGTAAACTTAAATTCCACAAAAAATAAATAAAATAACAATTACATTATTCTATATTGTATATAATTTAACTTATCGTTTCATAATATTACTTTCTTATAATATAGTTAAATTATTATAATTTTCAATTACAATTTTCACAAACTTAATTTATACGTTTAACAAAATGTGAAATTTAGATTTAAAATTTCAAACAAGAAAATTGATTATTATCCGGTTAATATCTCATTATCTCAAAGCTAAATAAGACATAGAAACCATATATTCATTGTGCCAAAAGATAATTTGTGTATGTTGCTTTTTTGTTATTGGACAAAGAAAAAATCCCATGTTGGGAAAAATAAACGATTTCAATGGCCACTTGAGTAAGGTTGCTTTATATCAACTTTAATTCTTTCTAATGAATAGTTTCTCTACTTTATCAAATGAATATGAGAGAGATTTAGGCCCTCAATAGAATATCCCAACATCTACATTGATTTAAATATTCAATTCAAATGTTTGAACATGCATAGGTTTGTGTGTTTGTATTTATTCAATGGAGATTGATTTCAACAATATAGGTTTGTAGTCAAATGATGTCAATATGAACATGTTTAAAAGAGATGACACATATGAGAAATATTTCATCTCCTTAATACAATTAAGTGAAAAAAACTTTTATCAAAAACTTTTTCAATTAAGTTTTCAAAAGTTTCTTTGTTTCCCAAATCTAGCAAAGTGCATGGTATGCCACACTAGATGTAAAAGTTCTTAAATATAATTGTTATGGATTCATCTTAACCACATATCTAGCATGCACCAAGAAGGGCCAATTCTCTTCATGTGAGAACTTCTTTAAGAGTGCAAAATCTGATTTAAAAAAATGGAATCCCCCTCATCCCTTCATAGATCCCAATGAATATACAGTGGCTCTCTCTCTCCATATATATATATATAATGTGTAAATTTTCTTTCTTTAAAATGTACTTTTGAATGCTATATAGAGTACATAACTGAAACTTGACTTGTAAGTCCAAAATACCTTTGCTCAATATGATGAGAAAATTGGGATACATACATATAGGAGAAAAATGACGAAAATGTAAAATAGTGAGACTACTTCAACCATTTTAACCATTAAAAGTTTCTTTTCTATTTTTTCAAATTCTTTATATGATGAATGCACAATTTCTTTTTAAAACAATATTGATATATACATATTTGACATGTACTCATTGAGATTTCTAAATTAAAATGATTTTTTTTGTTATTAATATATATTTGAGTATAAGTTAATATTACTTAATCTTGTTGTATATATTTCATTGAACGCCCACATTGAAAACTTTTGTTTTTGGAATATTTTTAAATCTTACATATTACTTTTATTTTGAGAAATAAATGAATTACCAATCTCCCTTTTATTATTCTTATTACGAAGTACTTGATATTTTTTATTTAATTTTCAATTTTCAATTACTTTTTTCTTTGCACATTGAATATTTTATTATAAACTAATTAGAATATTTGATTTTGACATAAATTATTGACATAGATGGTCAAATATTTATTTAATTCTCGTGTTGTAATATTTTGAAAATTATAATTTGAAAATTATAATGTTTAAACATCTTAAACGCACTTCTCTTTTACCTCGTGTTTACTTTTTAAAAGTTGATATAAAATTATATTATGTTATGAAGACATCGAAATATTTTATTTATGACTAAGACTTTGTGGAAAATTATCATCCACATTGGGTTGTAATATCAACAACAAATTTAGTGACCATTATTAATCATGCTTTTAATAAAAACTAACTAAACATGCATATTCATTTTTGTTTTTTGATCATGCTTTTAATTAAAACTAACTAAACATGCATATTCATTTTTGTTTTTTGATCATGATTTTAATTAAAACTAACTAAACATGCATATTCCTTTCAATTTTTTATGATACAGACATTGCTTTTCTATATAGAGAATATTTTAATTGCATTTTAATACTTGGACATGTATCAATTCCATGTTGCCCATGGAGTGAATCACAAATCCCCCTCATACTGATTTGTATAAAGTGCCTCTCAACTCAATCAAACATTGTTGTATATTGATGTGAATTTTATCTAATATGTCCATTATTGGACAATGCTCTTTGTTGTTCACTCATCATCTTTTTTCACATGCAACATATATTGTGAAATACGTTGGGATTTTCTCTTTGCAATTGATACATGGAGCCTCTCATGAATTTATAAATGACATTTTCGTAGCATTTAATGAAAGATGGGTACGAGAAAATTTATGGCTTTGAGAATTCTTACAAGTGAGTAAATTTTCAATAGGTTCATTGTTTATTACGTTAAGTTGATTAGAAATATCAATTCCAACATTTGTTCTTTCGGTTGTCTCGGCTACTTAATTAGAAATATTCCGAAACAGATTAAATAATTTATAATATGAAATTATCATTAAATGTGTCATTCAAGCCATAGCGCATAATTTGTGTCTTGTAGGTTTTGGCTCTTAATTCGGTATATTCTTCAATCAAATTTTATATAAATCCAACAAGGAATTGTTGAATCACAAGTTTTAGTTATGTAGTCTACATAACCTAAGTGGCTCGAGCTTTTTTAGCTATGTAGTATAAATTTAAAAAATGCATTTTAAACAATAAAAAGTCTCAATCTCAAGAAAAATGGTATTGCTAGATTTTGCCTATAAAAATCCAAAACATGGGATAGTTAGAGTGTGCCAACTCACAGTCCATTGCAATTATGGAGAAATACATAAAAATTCGATTTGTCCTTCTATCTCAAATAATGATATTTGATTTTCCTATGAACGCTCATTTAGCATTTTCCTAACAAAATTTCATTTGATGATATACTAAAGTGTTATAATTAACTAGAATTAAGTAATCTTAGTTATGTTCACTCCACTACATTTTTTCAATGAAATGGCCTGCAAACAATTTGTTGTGAACAATCATTTGTAAGTTTTCGATTAATTCTCATATCAAGAACTAAAAAAAATTAAGTAGATATATAAGAGGATGTTGGGAGGGAGAAGGAGATCTAGAATAGATCGTTATACTATTTGTCATCCACATTGATGCTTTTAGAGCAGAAAGAGTGGAGGAATCAACTCAGAGGACCATTTTTCCTAGTGGGTCCTAGTTTGGTGAATTGGGGTCAAAGACCTTTCGAAAGGAATTCGAGGCGTCAAACAATGTTTTCAAGGATACAAAATTATCGCTTAAGTTCGACAATCACTAGAGCTATTTTTCACACAAATGCCTTTCCAATGGTGCAATACATTCCTCAATCGAAGTGTATGCAAAATTTATTCCACCTAGAGGTTGACCTTTATGTTTTGACCACCGTGATTTGATAGGATAACACATCAATCCCCATCATCCATGGAAACGGGGCTAGGAATGTGATCATGATGAAGAAGAATCTAGAAGAGTGTATATTATAGCTATAGTTAAGAGTCGAAGTAGTCAAAATTACCATCTAGGAGGCTATCGAGTTGTGTTATAACTAGGACACTAGGAGGAAAGGAGATTCCATTCTATTTGAGTGCACTTTGTTCCATAGATGAGTGGGGTAGCCAAGAGTTGATAGGGAGAGAACAAATAGAGGTGGTTTGTGCACTATAGAAACACACAGGCCAATAGACCGAATTTCCTTGTACTTGCATCCATTTGAATTCAAAGAAAGAGAGAGAAAAGCGTCCACCACTTCCAGTTGTGTTTTCTCTCAAAAAGGTTTCCTCGGTAATATATTGTGCTATTATGGTTGTGAGTAATTTTCCTTTCATATGTTCTCTATTTTCTACATTTTCAAACTTAATTAACCTATAATTCTAAGGAAAATAACCCTCATATTATAGATTTTAGATTTTGAGTGTAAATTTATCAAATCTGTTAGGATGAATTGTCTACTAGAGTATCCATGGAATTTTATGGATCAGGAGGTGTTGGAGGAGGATTGTAGTTCAAATGCCGTGCTCATGATTTCATGCCTTACAATTAGAGAGATCATGGAGTTGGGATAAATTTCAATATATTAGTATAAAACTAAGGTCTGCTTTATCTAGTCACTCAGTCAGGGGAGGAGCCACTAGGGGCTTCTTAGATCTGAATTAATGGTTCCTCTAAATTTGTACTAGTAGTATTAAAATATTACAATCAAGTGGTCAAAAGGCGGAATTCATATCTTCATAAATAATATGCTTGTACAATGTTGGTGTTAGGAAATTTTCATGGTCAATTGTGGAAGACCTTCGAGAAGCCAACTTATGATATCAAATACTGTTGTCCTCGGGTGGATGAGTGCAACAAGGTTTGTTTTAAGGGGTAACTAGAAATATAATATTGAATGGAAGCATCACAAGAAAAGCATGACTTCATCCCGAAGGACATGCTCGAGGACTTCCACTGTGCTCACGCTTATGGAACAACAATTAGCATATCAAAGATGAAACAAATACTTGAAATGTATTTTCATGTTTTTGAAAATACGAACCTCGTTGTATAAAAAAATTATAGTAAGAAATATCCCAATAACCGAGATAAATAAAAGAGGAGGATGAAAATTGATTATGCCTAAGACAAAGGAGAGAAAAAAAAAGCGAGTAATGATGGAGGATGATCTGGTTGCAGGCATTTGGGTATTGCATCTCCTTAGAAATGGTGCTGAGTATTTCTATATTTTATTAGGGCTATATTGTTATTTGCTTTAGATAATTTCATTTCTTGATTTACATATTGAATTCACCCCACAACGTCATAACATTATTCAGTTTTATCACATTATTCCACAAGATATGAAATTATATAGAAAGAACAATATCATCGTCATTGCAGTGGAACATAAATGAATAATAGAAGAAAAGCATTCACACATAGAGACAACATGATTGGTCGGAGACCAAGGAAAAACCCACTACAGGGAAAACCCTTTCGAATTCTTCTTCTTATTAGATTGCCATTGAATGTTTCAATAAAGAGAGTAAAATGACCCATATGTTTAACCGAAAAACTATCCAGCAAGATCAACTAAACAACATCCAAGAGATGAACCAAACAATGCTAATAATAAAAACCTTGAATCAGAAGCATGTGATTAACCATCAAACTCTACGGCCAACAGACGAAATCTTTGGTCAACTGTGAAACTCAAAACCTAGTTTCCAACTGCACAGAGAGAGTGATGTGCGTGCGGCTAAAAGCCTTTGACTGCACGAATGAGCCTGCGTGCCTGTAGTTGCAACTGAAATTTTATGAAGTATGCCTGCGGCTAGAATCCAGAAACCTAAACACACGTGCGAGCTTCAGACCCTGCAATCTCGGCCCTGTACGAACGAATCTCCACGACGCAACCTTATAACTGTTCAAGCCAACCGCAAATGAAGAAGAATGATCATAATGATGATGTTGAAATGAGGGTCATTGGAATCATATTTATAGCCATCCATGGGTGTCCAATTTCTCTTTTGGTCGACCTGTCCTCATTAGGGTTATTTTGAGGTCTAAAATAGGCTTCCTAAGGAAATTATAAAATAATATTGGAAGTGATAAAATAAGATTAGATTACATCATCAAATTTTAGAGGGAAAAAAGAAAAAAATAATTTTCAACTTATCTCCCTATGGGGTTACTCAAATTTTGTGTGACAATATTCATTGGATGCAAAATTTGACTCTTCATCCAAGGAGTACCCATCTTACATACTTTCAGTGGACCCAACTACACATAAAATGAGAAATACATGAAAAACGTGATTGCAATCACGTTTTTTCATGCATTTTTCATATTTTGTGTAGTAGGGTCCATCTAAAATATGAAACATGGGTACTCCAATTTTACATCCAACGAGTACTCGCGCTCGAAGTTTGACTAAAAACTTAGGGAGATAAGTTGAAAAAGTAGTTTTATTATTATTTCTTTTTTAATCTTTTTATTTTTTTACTCCAAAAATGGTGAATCATCCCCCATGGTTGACATCATCATCTTGAATCCAATTGGCTCTTATAAAATTTATTTTGGCTATACATTTTTCTTTGGAGGCCCATTTTAGACCTCAAAATTCCCCTAATGTTTGTTCACATGTGGGCTTTAATTTAGAATAACACTTTCCCTTGTCTAAATTGAGCGCTTCAATAGTCAAAATCAGTCCTCTCGAAAAGAGGAATCTCGTCCCATGGTTGGAATTTATCACTAGGCTTCCAAATTAACACTCCCTCCCAGCTAGGGAGAAATTCCAACTGCATCACATAATCATCGCAAGTATCTTGTCATCAAATCATGTCCTATTTCAATTAACTCGTCATCAACTGTCATCACTTAGCACCACTCATCTCTTCTTATCTATTGATTGTTCCTGCTCATATGCTTAACATTATAGAATCTAAAAGAAGAATAATTCAACATTAGAGGGGAGCTTAGGCTACGACCCTCAATCCATCACTTCTACCCCCGAAATCAATGCTAGCGGGGTTCCAAATGCTACTGCCCAGGGAACATTAGGGAGCGTATCGCTAGGGAGCCCAGCTCAACCTAGAGCCACATCAGGGAGCACATCTCAATCAGGAATCCAACAACAATGAGGAGGTCCTACGGGACACTCTCACCTCATGTCTATGACAGTGGGGAAGGTCGTATGGGACACTCTCGCGCCAATTAATCTCATTGAGTAATAGGCGAGATACAACTTACCAATCAAGGATCAGAACCATCCCAATGTAAAGAAAGTTTTAGCCTTGTGAAAATGACATTCCACTTATGATCCTCAGGGAATTTCTTTCTTTGACACCATAACTCTTCGGGCCAATGTTGATTGATACTATGATTTTTTCATCTTAGGGATTATGCAATTAGGATAAATTGTTGTTTTCGCTTATTTTTAAAGGATTTTTGTAGATTAGTATAATAGACATGTCTGTTCACATAGGAATATATCACCATTATAACCATTATTTGCCTATAATATTTTCACTAATATATGAGTAAAAGTATTGAAATTAGTTTTCAATATATCTTGTGTACATTTTGGAATATTATGGTGTCTTTCATCTCCTTAGCAAACTCATGTGGAACAATGGTATCGAAACAATATGGTCTCTACTATTTTTTTATCGTTATTTTCTATGATGATGTTAGGGTATATACACCTAGGCCCTAAGACAAATGAGTCCTCAGAAGAAATTCTTCTCTAGCTATATGGCCCCAGACAACAGGTGAAAAAAACCATGTGAGGTGGGATGTTTTATCAATTTGTTCATCTAGGAATCCATCTAGACATAAGGTAGATGATGCATCATTTCATCGTGATCCTTCAACAACTCCCATAAATGATGGGATAATATCTTTTGAGCATTCCTTTAAGTGGAGTGAAAAATTTCAAGGTATATGTTAGTTCTAATACCCTTAACTTTGAAGAAAAAGTAGATGAAAACTATTTGAAAATATTGCTAGATGAAGAAAATGGTTATTTTCCTTATTCCTAACATTTCCAATAGGGAAAATATTACATTTAAACTTATAAAGTGTCATTCCCACGCCAATCACTATTTCGATTTTCACTCACCATATTCCACTTAGGTAATCTTTACCAAAATTTTAGATTTGGATTGTTGAATCGCTACCTTTAATGCATAAATGGATTTATCACCTTTGAAAACCCCCACTAAATGTGGATCATGAAATTTTAAGATTCAAAATTTTCAAAATCCAAAGTGATTATTTTCTTTTTTTTTGTAAGCTGGGCGGGACTCTCTGATTTACATGTCCGTTAAGTACCCCTCAACGGGGGAAGGGTAGCCCAAGATTTGAACCCAAGACTTCCGGTTCGGTGAGACTTCATTTCCACGGCCCTTGCCGCTTGAGCTACCCCATGTGGACCCAAAGTGATTATTTTCATAATTAAGGTGAAAAGTAATTTTTTTGCTTCCGATTTTTCTGAGTTATTGAAAGTGGTGCAATTCATATCACAACTAGACTACAAACACACACACACACACACACACACGCACGCGCGTGCGCGCACAGACACACGTGTGCGCGCGTGCGCGCACACACACACAAAAAGTTTTACAGATTTTTTATTTGCATTGTAGACCCAAGGACATGGAGAGAAACGTTTTTGCATTGGTTGATTTAGATACAAAATTTATAGTATAGTATAATATAATATATTATAATATACATGCACACAAATATATATGCATTTCCAAGGAAATCATTGCAGGAGTTCCTCGTTGCCTTGGAATATATGGATGGTGGGTAGCTCAACCACCATCCATAATAGTGGTTAGTAAGCTAGCCACACACAAGAACAAACTTGTTATCATAGTCTAATGAACCTCACTCAAGGGGACTCTAATTGGGAACTTACTTATGTATGTATATATGTAATTCGCCAACGATAATCTTAAAAGAAAACTCAAGTGATGCTTTCCAATATCTATGGATGACATCCCTTGTAAACATTATTAGTGTAGATGGTGAGCCTTCTTCAAGGGGATTTGAACGGGGAACATGATGTGTCACATACCTCCTTGACCCAATGTTAAGAACCACCTACTATGCTTCCATCTCTGTTATTTAACTTTGATTAAATTTATATTCAATAGTTGTCACACGCATTAGTATTCAATAATCTCATAAATAAAGATAACACATGAAATTATACTCATATGCTTAGAGATTCGACAACATAAAGAGTAAGGAGCCAACATACATAACATCCCATGCAATTGAATCAAATTATAGTTGTTGAAAGAATGTCACTTGGAAAATCGAGCACCGCAACCCAACCTAGAACTAATTTCCTCTAGTTCACCCCCGAGCCGAGAGTTCTTGCCATGGATAAATTGCCTCTTGTTGATCTCTTCAATGGGTATTTAGTACCCTCTTTCACGATATGGTTTCTTTTAGCGGCGTCCCGCTTTTATGGATCTTTTTATCCATTCGGCCAGGCTTTTCCCATAAAATCTCGCCTTTCTCCCCCGCCAGTCTTTTCCTCATAAAAGCTTGCCTTTCTCTTCCGCAAGGCTTTTATGTTTTTCTTAAAGCTAACATCTTTCTCCAGCTAAGTAACTTAATGGATATTTATCTCCCAATCCATTAAGCTTATCTAGAATTGGATCTAGAAGTCTTATCATGAAAGGATTATCCATTCCCATTCACCAATGGGATTTCATTTGGCAAGGATCTCATCTCTTGGTGTCTTGCTTTCCAAGTGGTTAAATTATCTTTATTTATTTAATAAAAAAGTATTTATTTTCATTGTTACACCTTAGACCTAACTTTTTTGTTACAACTCAGTCTTAGCTTAGGTCCGACATGATAGCAACAAAGTGTTACATACAACGGAGGGGTGTTACATGATGGCACAAAGCTTTCCAATTTCCTAGTGACATTGATAATAACTTGATGAGATTAATCGTTGGGATGTATGTATTTTCATGAATATGTTAAAATTGTTTCAGGGTCCACGCACACATAAATGTATCAAGCCATACGCCATTTGTTCTTGCTTATAATGAGTAAGATGACTAAGGAGTGGGATTTCTCTCTCCAATACCTATTTGATGCTTTTGATGGAAATATAACGGAATTTACATTTCCTTAGAAAAATTAGGGAGAAAGATGTTGGTGCTGGTTACAGGTATGGAAAATAGATTCCCCTTTATAATACTGCATGTATTGTGGTTATTTCCAATAAATAAGATCTAGACCCAGTATAATTTTCAGAGGCAATCTTTCAATGGACCTAGAATGTATATCTTATGTAATGATTGCTACTAATAAATTTAAAAAGAAATGTAGGTTTAATGATTATGTCTTCCTCTCCCTCCTCAATCTCTCTCTATCTCCTTCTTCTTCTTCCCCTATTCCCCTCTTTCTATTTCACCGTCCTCCTACAAGTTTTAAAATTTCCAAAGTTATTTAATGCATATAGATTCTTAGGAAAATAGAAATTAGATAATAGTGCACACACTCTAAGCACAGTAAGAATCAGCGTGGAAACCCTTTGCCGAGAATGCCAACAAAACATAAGGCCACACCTCTCTATTTTTCAATGTAGTAAATTCACCATTTTATTTGAAAAAGATCCATAAAAGGAGGATGAAACTAAATTATATCATAGTGTCCCAAATCCCCATGAGGAAAAACTCTGAAAATAAAAAGAATATAAGTATAAGAGCTAAGTGGGTGATGATATAATGGGCCACAAGGAGTGTAGTTGCTGCATCAACTATCCAAGACCATAAATTTACCATATGAAGTTTGTTTTTGGGTTCTATTTATCTTCTTGGAAACATCATAATAATATTTACAGAAAGGGAGAACACAGACTAGACGATTCCTTCAATTTCTACCCCGATTGCAATGAAAATATTAGAAATGTTGTTTATGACTTGAAACATGTCCCAAAAGTTCAAGGATGAAATTTATTTGTAAATATGGATACAAGGTAAAATATGATTTTGAGATGGTGGAAATATCAAATGATTATTCCTTAAACTCCTCTTGATTTTTTACTGCTCCTTATTCATATTATTTCCTTTCTACCCATCCTCCCTTCTCCTCTTCTTTCTCTTTCCTTTCTATTCATCCTTTCTCGCCTGGTTCTTTTATTATCCCCCTCTTCCTATTGGGTTGTCCCCTCTTTCCTACTCCCTGCCACCATCTTTTTCTCTTCCCCCTCTTTCACTTCATCACTTCTTCCTCTTCCTATTTTACCCAAATTATCCTTCACTTTTTCTTGATTCCTCCTTACGCTTCATCTCCTTCTAATCCCTCCATTCCCTTTCTATTCATCCTCTTTTTTCTACTCCCATTTTGAGATTCCTCCTTGCTTCACTTCTTTTTTGATATCCCATTCTTCCTCTTCCTCTTCCCTCCTTTATCTTTTTTCCTCATGTTCTTCCCCACCTTATTCCCCCTTCTTCCTTCCTTCGATTTTGTCTTCCTCTTTCTCCTTCACTTCTACATTTCCTTCCCTCACTTTCCTCTTGTCTTGACTCCTCTACTATTTTTTCCCTCTTTCCTCCTTTCTCCACTTCCTTGAGAATTGAATAAATCCCAAGGTTATGTTTTTCCACTTCCTCCTATTTTCCCTTCTCTTCCTCCTCAATTTATACTCAACCTATTTCGAGAGTCCTCTTTCCTCCTATTTTTCTTTGACCTCCCCTCCTTTCTCCTCCCCCCCATCTTCACCATCTTCTCATCCATCCTTCCTTCTTTTTAAGTTTCATAGTCTTCTTTCTCTTTATCTTCCATATTACCTTCCTCACTTCCCTCTTGTATTCTCTTCTCCCCCCTCCATTTCATCTCCTCCCTCCTTTCCCAATTTCCTTGAGAATGGAATATTACCCAAGGCTATATCTCCTCCTACTCCTACCCTTCCATCTTACTTCCCCTTCGTTTACTCCTCTTTTTCTACTTCTCCTATTTTTAGATTCCTCCTTCCTCCTCTTCTTCTACTTCTTATTCTCTTCTTTCTCCTTCTCCTCCCCTTCTCCCCCCTCCTTTTGTCTTCTTTAGGTTTTCCTTCCCCTTTCTCCTTCTCTTCCATATTCCATTCCCTCACTTCCCTCTTCTCTTCCATTCTTTCCTCACTTCCTTTAGAATTGTAGAACATCCAACGCTATGCCTTTTCATATGGCTGAGTTATATTTTGAAGGTAATAATGTTGGAACAAAGATCTATCTTGAATATATTTGTGTATTGTGGATTGCGTTACTTGTTGTAGTTTATTTTGAATATTTCATTCCTAGGTCCCTAATTATGTACTTTATTCTTTGCCAAGTCCCTAATTATTTACTTCCATGGTTATAGATATGAATTCAAGCGGATTTGAATCTAGAGGTCATGATAATTAAAACAAGAGAAAGGGTAGGGAAAAATAACAAGGGAATTTTTTTTTTTGTAGACACCAAGGAAGGAAAAACAAAAGGTGAATAATGATCACCTATGAGATATATTTGTTTATTCACAAGTGTGGAATCACTATAAATGAAAATCCTTCGAATTTACAATGAAGAATTAAAATATGCGTCCAAGAATGTTTATAAAATAATTATGGAATATTACAACCCTTGTATGAGGTGATTAAGTGTTTTAAAAAACTTGTATGTACTTAGACTTAATCATATATTGATTGTGATATGACTGAGAACGAGGGGTTATAAGGTGAGGAGGGAATTGGCACCAGTTCAACTAAGTTATGATGTTAGATTCATTTCTTTAATTTAAGTGTGTGTATATATATTTTTATTCAATGTTGTAGACAAAGTCAAAATTTCCCCTGTGGTGGTGGCTTACTAGTGGTAGGGTATTAGTTATTTACAAGTGTTACATCGTTATTTTATTATATGATAAAATATGTCTTCATTTTCAGTATGTATGTTTGGTTTTGTTTTGGCTCACATGGTGTGAAATTAACAGTGGCGCCTTACTAGTGGTAGGGTTTTAGTTATTTACAAGTGTTACATGGTTATTTTATTATTTGATAAAATATGTCTTCATTTTCAGTATGTATGTTTGGTTTTTTTTGGCTCACATGGTGTGAAATTGATTGAATGTTAGTGTGTTCAAATTTCAAAATTTCATTTACGAATACATATTTTGTTTCTCTCATGGTAACGTGAGAAATCACTTACAAACTATTGAAAAATGTGCAACAAGAAATGTTAAATTTAGAATGTGCTAAAAATAGACTTGCTAAAAATAGCATGTCCAAAAATAGCAGTTTGGCCAGTGAGGTCATTGGCCACATTGGGTGAGAGGTGAAACTGTTAAAAATAGAACGTTCTAAAAATAGCATTTCTGGGTCCATTCCTATTTATAGTAGTCCCTAGTCTATCCATAGGAAGTAAAATTAATTTTGGTCTTAACAGCAGTGAGAAATATTAATTAATTAATTCTCCATGAGTTAATTAGTTAAGGAAAATCAAACTTGAAGTCTTTGTGAGAACATGCAATAATTTCTCCAATGATTGGGGAATGTGTTCTTGATTTACTCCTCTGATTGATAGAATAAGTATGAGTTCTATAATGAGAGAATCAGTTGACTTAGTTCTAACTAGTAAAGTCCAGTTAGATTATTTTAACAAGTTGTTAAAATAATAAAATATAGTTTGTTAATGCTTGCATGCATGTGACACCTATTATTTTAGATAACTGAGAATTCACTCATGGATAACTGTTGCATGTCAGTTCTGTCAGAGATCCAGTTGAGATAAGATGTGGGACAGTGTACTATCAGATGCTTGGATGTTTCTAGTAAGTATTCCTTCCATGGAGAAGGATCTATTATAGGAGATTGGAGGACTTGTGGCCTATATATTGAGGTCTATGTAGTCCATGGTTTTCATCTTCTGATTGAAGATCATCAGGATCTTTTGAGTACAGAGAGAGCAGGATAGCTATTGAGTTGATTCTTTTTGTATGTTGAAGAGGATTTCCACTTGATTGATAATACATGGTTGGGGCTTTATGTTGGTGCTTTCCCCTGGATATATCCTGTGTTATATGTGATTGATTCCTTCTTATCAGTTATATGTGTTCTTATTGATGTTTCTCATGGTTGGTTAAGCTTCCGCTAAATTGTTTGTAGAAGTAGATCAAGTGTTTTACTTTAGTACATTGCATTACCAGGTGATCTATAGGTGGGAAATTTCTACATGGTATTAGAGCTAGCTGATTTGTAGAAAAAGTTCTACATTGTATCAGAGCTAGTTGATTTATAGAAAAATTCTACAAAATTCTACATGGTATCGGAGCACAGGGTATCAAGGAGAGAATAGTATAATGAGAGGAGATTTCAAAGTTTTGAGTTTTGGGCTGAGAGTTTGCAGAGCAGATATGAAAATTTCTGTACAAAATTTTCAAAAATAAATAGCAGATTTGGATTCCGTGCGGAAAAATACCCAAAAAAATCGGTTGAATTGGAGTTGGGATGAGGGAGATATCGCTGATTTAAAATCATTTTTTTTCTTAGAAAATTTCACAACGGCAGGAAAGTGGAAATAGATTGGTGTGCTAGCCAAGAATCTGTATGCTCTTGAGGTTCAAAATGCATGCAAAGCCTTGAGCAGCAAGGCAAATGATGGAGACTTGGTGGTTGGGAGGGAGGGTATATTACCTCTCAACATGCAGAGCCATAAGAAGTCTCAGACGATTGTGGAGGAGCCACGATTGGTGCAGCAACTTCAGGAGGTTGTGGAGCAGCCATAACAAGGGAAGCTGAGAGGAGATCGAGCAGAGACATCTACTCATGCAGAGACCTCCATTAGGGGGAAACTTCGAGCCAGGTGGACTGAGGGATCACATGCAGCCATACCTCCAGGTAGGAGGTGGGGCGATATTGAGTGATCGTCCCAAGGAGGAGGGGCAGGATCCTTGTTGAGTCCCAAACTTGCATCTTTCCTACACCTTTTTCTAGATTCTTTCCATTCATCTGAACCTCCCAAGTCATCAGTATCATTGCATATTAGTTATAAAAGAGCATTTAAAGTGGTTTCTTAACTATGTCTTTGTGTTGCTGTTTGAACTAGATTTTTGCTTATGAGCTGCGGAATCTTGTCACTTTCCACAGCCAGCTCAACTTTCCGCAGCTTTTTTGTTAAAGTCTATATTGCAGGTGTCTTCAGGAAAATCGAGCCACATGGGCAAGTTGAAAATGATGTGGACGTGGACCGATTCCTATTGGCTCAGTCGAATTCATCAAAAGAGGCCATGGTCAAAGGTAGTCAAGCGGTGGTTAACCTAAGATTCTTGGACGTGGTTGTTCACGTGTCTCTTATTAGCGCAGATTGTAGGAAAGTAGTTATGTCATCATCTGTTATAAATAATGTGTTCTCATACGCATATAGCTAGCTTTTGTAATGTAATTTTGACTGTTAACAAGCCCATTGTGCCGTGACCTTATTTCTATGTTATGATTGCATTTTGAATACATGAGAAGACTCTGTTTATAAGCTCAATTCGTGGTTGATAGCTGACTGCCCGAGGTTGTGCAGAGGGCCCCTGTACACATCGAGGTTTTGTTTATTGCTGTATAGTTTCATGCTTTATTTCTTTACGTTCCTTATGCCATACTCATTCACACATATATATCGCATTGCTTATGGTATTCACGTTTTATTTCTGCCCATAATTTTACATGATTTTATAATGCTGTTAACTGATCAGTGTCTTTGTTCCAGATTACAGTAGGCAGCCCGGGCATTTGCACATAGTTTTACAATGACTAATGACATGGAAACAGTCTTATCTTTTTGTTGATTTATTTTTCTTAGTTTTTAATTCCATCACTGTTTTATTTAGTTCAATTTTGCACATTTGCTTTATTAGTTAGATTAGCTATTAAATTACTCATGTCATTATCAGTTACCTCCGAAAGCCACAGCGAGACTAATGGCGAGGGATTGAAGTATGAGTATGTAATTTGATATTAGTTTATTTTTCTGCAAATTAGATATCTGATTGCTCAAGTTGTTTATGATTACCTCGAAAAGCCATAGTGAGACTAATGGTGAGGGGTCAGAATATGAGTTGATGTAATTTGATTTTAGCTTTACTTTGCTTGCAATTCTTGGATTTCTTTGAGAACAGTTTCTTTTGTATTTAGATAGTAGCAAGGGTAATGGGTTTCATGATCAATAGTTCACTGTTTTTTTGACTAGTATAGTGGCGCATTTTCATTTTATTTTGGGAATTAATTTTGTCATTGCATGTTTTAAACCCCTTTTGAAGTTTGAAGTTTGGGAAATCATTATAAAGGACATCATTGCCTTGAACATTTATATCCATACTTATCTTTTAGAATTTCCCTCTCACATGAGGAAGCCAACCAAGATAAAAACTGCCAAAACAAATAAAAACCAAAGACGACAAAAAGTAAGAGATAGGTTATCTTGAACATATAGTGCGGCACACTTCGTCAGCTTACGAATCTCGGATTGACAATTAAATGCAGCAATTTAAGACACTCTAAATTGACCAAACAATCCTTGAGGTACCCAACCCCTTGGATGAGACCTTGCTACAGGAGCCCCGACGTGGAGTAGCAGGAATTGACTGATTGGGTAGAGACAGATGCGGATGGAGCGACACAGAGAGAGCAACAGTGCAGGGAATCCCAGGACAGCACATAGCTAGCTGGTTGCAGCAATGCGAGAGGCACAAGTGTTTTGCATAGTGCTAGGTGGCACAAAGAGGTGTGCAATGGTGCGAGGTGCATGGAGATGTTGCAGTAGCGCAGATGTCAGAGAGGGAGAACTTGTCAGCAACAGGTAGAGCTTCAGCATCAGAGTATTTTCCCCGCCCAACAGAGTGGTGTGTTGGGAGTGTTTTTGTTCCAAGTGGATCGGGTAGATGTGTTGCATGCAAAAAATTCCAGAGTTACAGGATCGGGTTCGAGAGGAAGCCTTTCATGTTGAGAGGGAGTGTTGAAAAACGTGCAACAAGAGGCGTTAAATTTAGAATGTGCTAAAAATAGCATGTCGAAAAATAGCAGTTTGGCGAGCGAAGTCATTAGCCACATTGGGTGAGAGGTGAAACTGTTAAAAATAGAAAGTTCTAAAAATAGCATTTTTGGGTCCCTTCCTATTTATAGCAGTCGCTAGTCTATCTATAGGAAGTAAAATTAATTTTGGTCTTAACAGCAGTTGGAAATATTAACTAATTAATTCTCCGTGAGTTAATTAGTTAAGGAGAATCAAACTTGAATTCTTTGTGAGAACATGCAATAATTTCTCCACTGATTGGGGAATGTGTCCTTGATTTACTCCATTGATTGGGGAATGTGTCCTTGATTTACTCCACTGATTGAGGGAATAAGTATGAGTTCTATAATGAGAGAATCGGTTGACTTAGTTCTAACTAGTAAAGTCCAGTTAGGTTATTTTAACAAGTTGTTAAAAAAATAAAATATAATTTGTTAGTGCTTGCACGCATGTGACAACTATTATTTTAGATAACTGAGAATTCATTCATGGATAACTGTTGCATGTCAGTTCTGTCAGAGACACAGTTGAGATCAGATGCGGGACAATGTACTATCAGATGCTTGGATATTTCTAGTAAGTATTCCTTGCATGGAGAATGATCTATTTTAGGAGATTGGAGGACTTGTGGCCTATATATTGAGGTCTAGGTAGTCCATGATGTTCATCTTCTGATTGAAGATCATCAGGATCTTCTGAGTACAGAGAGAGCAGGATAGCTATTGAGCTGATTCTTTTTGTATGTTGAAGAGGATTTCCACTTGATTGATAATACATGGTTGGGGTTTTATGCTTGCGCTTTCCCCTGGATATATCTTGTGTTATGTGTGATTGATTCCTTCTTATTAGTTATATGTGTTCTTATTGATGTTCCTCATGGTTGGTTAAGCTTCCGCTAAATTGTTTGTAGAAGTAGATCAAGTGTTTTACTTTAGTACATTGCATTACTAGGTGATCTACAGGTGGGAAATTTATACATGGTATTAGAGCTAGCTGATTTGTATAAAAAGTTATACATGGTATCGAAGCTAGCTGATTTGTAGAAAAATTCTACAAAATTCTACACAACCTAGTCATATAATTGTGTGGGTATGCTAATTCATATATGAACCTTTAAAAGTAAATAAGTAAGTTAGCATCAACGAAGTTAGATCCTTTATAAAATTTTACAATTTCGAATTAAAAAACTTTAGAAAGATCAAAGTTTGATGTCATATACTTTATATATGATAAGGCCTCTATTTGGATAATATGAATATCATAACATAAATTTGGATCCTAAACCTATATATTGAGGAAACCTCTATTTGCATAATATGAATATCATAACTTAAATTTGGATCCTAAGCCTATCTATTGACTAAGCGTTTCCTCGCAATTATCTCCAAGTTGGACATTTTTGACATTTTACCACACAACATTTTGATTATTATAACAAATATCTATCTTTAATTTGTTACACTTGAAATTTTTGAAATTTTCACTGAGATTTTATGATATTATTGTTCCCAAAGACACTTTTTACAATCAGTGGAGATGTGTAATTCTTTCCATTCTCAACATTGAGTGGACAATTGGCTCTACAACCAGCATAGGGTAAACACGTTTACATGTCTGCTTAATATGTTGAATTTATATTAATATGTCCAATTAAATTGATAAACATTTACATGTGTTTAAATTAATATAGAGCCCAAGGGAGATGTTGTACTATCCTCAAAAAGTTAAAAGTAATAGAAATAATAAAATTCAAATTTGTTACATTGTGATTTCGTTTTCATTAATAAAATTACTAATAACATTTTATATTAAAAATGGAAGAGGGTAGATGGCCTAAAGTTGTCTTTAATGACAGATTGCGGAAGAGAAAAAAATACTTATGCACCAAAATAACAAATAATTTAGTAAATGGGGTAGTTGCTTGAGGTGTGTCCTGTAAACAACAAAGAGATAAAAGCTTTTGTTATGGAAAAGTTCCACAAGCGTACTTTGGATAAGGAGCTAGGA
Source organism: Pinus taeda (assembly GCA_000404065.3). Lineage (NCBI taxonomy): Eukaryota > Viridiplantae > Streptophyta > Pinopsida > Pinales > Pinaceae > Pinus > Pinus taeda. The sequence goes on from APFE030418970.1 coordinate 39,016, forward strand.
AGAAAGAAAAAGTACTATACTAAAGTGTTTATTCCCACTCATAGTCATCAACCAAAAGCATACATAGAGGCCAATATCTCTTGGAAAGCCAAAATTCTTATTGCTAAGCTAAGGACTAATTCTCATCAACTCCGTTGTGAAAAAGTTCCACAAGCGTACTTTGGATAAGGAGCTAGGAAGAAAGAAAAAGTACGATATTGAAGTGTTTAATCCCACTCATAGTCATCAACCAAAAGCATACATAGAGGTCAATATCTCTTGGAGAGCCAAAATTCTTATTGCTAAGTTAAGGACTAATTCTCATCAACTCCGTTGTGAAAAAGGGCGCTGGAAAAGGCAAAAATAAGTGTCGGAGGAAAGAGTATGCATTTTTTGCTCTTCTGTAAAAGTGGAAACAAAAAATCATTTATTTTAGAATTTGAGGCCTTCAAAGACAGCAGGGAAAATTATGCAGATATGCGGCAGCTAACTCTTGGGATAATCTATTTAGTGAGGGGTCTGTCGAGAAGTTGGGAGCATTTATTTTGAAGCTTTCACATAAAAATGGCCGAATACATCAAGCAGATGAAGAAGAATTATGTCCCATATGTTATCTTTAGCCTCCTTTCTTCTTTCTTTCTATACATATTACATTAAAATATAGAAGTAACAACAATAAGTTAACAACGATTTTACCTTATAAAATATAATATCGATTATGTAACCATATTTAAATTTACACATAAACTTACAATATAACAGTATCTTTAACCATGGATATTCACATCCACTTTGCCATAGATGTTATTAACTTTTAAATAGGCTTTGTTACAATAACATGGGCCAATACGATGGTTCATAAATACAATATGCTAAAAAATCATCTCTCAGTCATACTCAAAATATTTTATAAATGCTTTTTATAATATTTTTCTATTAAATTTAAAAAATATATATTATAATTACTTTTGAGATATATCTACACCTCTATGAACGAAAATATATAAGATATAGATAGCAGCTATAAATTAAGATAAATTAAAATAATAATTTTGTAACCATATTTAAGTTTCATAAACAAGCACAAAAACTTAATACTTTCAATATAACCAGATTTTTAACCAAAAATTTTAACCATACCATAGTGTGGGCCAATAGGATGGCTCATCCATACCACATGCCCAAAAACCATCTGTCATTTCACAATCAAAATAATACTTACAATTAAAAAGACTTTTCACCATGAATACTCACCCCACTTTACCATGGATATTATTAACCACGCCATACCATGGGCCAATACCATGGTCCATCAATAACACATGCCCAAAATGCATCTCTCATATCACAATCAAAATATTTTATAAATGAAAAGTTTAAATTATTTTTATTACGTTTTTGGGGTTTTTGGGCCAAGAGACACTCTCCATCCTAGTATGGAAGTGTTTTTGTAATGTCCAATTATATTATGTTATGCTCGAATTAAATAACAATAAAACACAAACTTAGCATTTAAAATATTTTGACTGAGTGAAATTATATAAAAATTAAAATTAAACTAAAAAAATAAAATTAATAATTAAAACTATCTAGATCCATCTTAACTTCCGGAGGGATCAAATTTATGCAGTTGCAAACCTTTCTTCAAGTTTTGCACTGATCCCTCATCCGGATTTAAGATGGATCTAGAGTGGTACTAGATCATTTCATAATGAAGATATCATATTAATGTTTTTCATATGCACTAGTATGACACTTGGGAAAGTAGACTAGTCGAATTGAGAAAAAGATGATTTAGTCCACTGAAAATTTCTAAGTTTAAAATAAAAACGTATAAAAGAATGTTTGCTTGATCCCCTTAAGCCTAAATTATCTACTATAGGTGAATTCTTATCTATCTAGAATTCAAAAACATGAAAATCATATCAACATATGATGAAGAAAACAACTCCTAGATAGGGGAATCCAACTAAATTGTGGGAGGTGGATTGATGTCTTCCTTAGAGTTGAAGAACTCTAAATTTGCCAATTTCTTGGACAACTTTGTCACTTTAGTATCCGATTTCCTCTTGCTCCTCCAATATTTCCACAAGAACTTTCCCCATTGTTTTCCTTAAATGATAGTAGATGTCCATTATTTGCATGTAGTCCTTGTATCTAAAGTCAAATTTCCCACCTACTCCAAAACACCTTCATTGGAGAAGAATCTAGGTTTTATTCTATTTGCATGTAGTCCTTGTATCTAAAGTCAAATTTCCCACCTACTCCAAAACACCTTCATTGGAGAAGAATCTAGGTTTTATTCCAGTTGCTCTCTGTACATTTACTATTTAGTTTTACATATCTGGAGCAACATTTCTATGATAGATTCTATTTGAATTCTTCGTTGCACTCTAAGCTTTGGAGCTAGAGGCTCTCAAGATGTTGTGTGTACCTCTAGATGTTGCGTGTACCTCTCCTGTTTCAGAATCCTCTACCTTTTGTCATGGTGAAGGTCAAAATGAAGAGCAGCCCAAAGGATAAAACGAGTCCAACATATCGAAAGGAGGAAGAGAGAGTGGAAGGAAAACAAAGAAAGCCTTACCATGTCGAGTCTTTTGCTTCCGGAAGCAAAGTCTTGGAAAGATATGATCGATTCGAGAGGTTGAAATAAGACTTGAAAGGGAACTTGAGAGACGAAGGGGAAAAGGATACAAGAGAATGAAAAGGATCTACTAGGGTCGAACTGGGCCAACATAAGTAACGCTTATTGGATTCAATAAACACATATGATATACACAACAAGGATTGAAAGAACCACCTTGAAGAAGGAGAGATTTAGAGGATCTTTGAACAAAAGGCTGACACAAAACAAAACATAGCAAGGGCCAAGAAATTCCTTTGTGGTGCCATGATAGGGGCAGGGTGAGAGTGCTTAATAGAATGGATTGAAAAGGACAGCATGCGTAGATTTATAAAGGCAAACTGAGTGACATGTTGAAAGGAAAGATTAAATCTAGAAGGAGAAATGAGAGAATGTAGCACAAGCATTCTTTCATGGACACATTGAGAAAGGGGACGACATCCTCATTATTACCATGGGAGGTGAAGGTACAGTTCAGATCTTCTTTTTGGAGACCGATCTTATTAATGATAAGACCATATTAAAGGTGAAAAAATTCATTTGAAGTGTAAAATGTCCTTATGTAACATATATTTTGAAGAAAAATTAGTAAAAAAGACTACAATATTTTTGATGGGATTGAAATATCACATGATAAAAACTTGATAACAAAAATAATTAAATATAAACTATAAATAAAATATTTTAATGAGCATTGCCACTAAAATAATTTTCTATATAAATAAATAAATTTGTAATATTCAGAATTAAAATAAATTTATAAAACTTGGTAATTTCAATCAAATAAATGTAATAGGTTAAAAATTCCAAAATGTCATTGGAATTATAAGAAAGAACGTTTTTTTTTTCCTCCACAATGCACCACCCACCCATGTTCAAAATGTTGACGGGCTGCGAAGTCGTATATTGCCAAAATATTATTGTATCAACGTGTTCATATTAATAAGGTTACTCAGATCAGATCAGTGAATAGATGGAGATATGGTTCCACCGTAGACTGCTGTCTCTCATTCTAATAAATACATGTGCCGTTTTGTCGGATCGCTCATTTAACGTATTTCTGTTTGTCGATAGATTATTCAAACGGTCCGGTCCATCTGTTGTGTCATGTATGTCGTGATATATACATTTATTCAAACGGTCTATCGTCTATCTGTTGCGTCGTGATATATATATTTATTCAAACAGTCTATCGTCTGTCTGTTGCGTCGTGATATATATATATATATATTTATTCAAACCGTGTGTTTTCCGTTGCAATGGATCATTCAAACGGTCTTTCTGTTGTTGTAGTAGTTGTTTAAACGTCGTCTTCCTCATTTCCGTGTCCGTGGGAGGTAACGACGACGACGCCCCCGCTTTTACATATATATTTGCAGTGGAATGGCGCCAGTCAACGCCAACCTCCTTGTAGATATATATATATATATATTTGCAGTGGAATGGCGCTTCTGAGATATATATATATTTGAAGAAGTTGAAGTGGAATGGCTGTGAGAGTGCCTCTGACCAAGTCAACGTCAATCAATCCACGTTATAGATATATATATAGGTATATGTTTGAAGTGGAATAATGGCGCCTCTAACCACGTCAACGCCAACCAGAATTGAAAAATCCTTACAAGATCAATCGTGCGCGGTGTTTTCTTGATCAGAAACGTCTTCCAGGCGACTATATAATTCCATTACACCAAACTGTAAGTAGGGATCGCAACTCGCTTCAAGGCAAAAGCACCGCTTTGGCTTCCCATTCCACGAGACTATAAATTCGCATCTCGATTCAATAATTTAACGGAAAACGCCTGGCTATACATTGGGATCGTCGTGATTCAATTGAAAGGCAGATGGCTAAAATTCAGGGTCTATGTGTATGTTTGCTTTCACTTTATCTTCTCATGATCGTAGTTGCAGGAACTTCTCCACATCTCGGTAGAAGCAGCTTCCCCAAGGGCTTCAAATTTGGTGCCGGGTCATCTGCTTATCAGGTTCAAGTCCCTGCCCATTCACTGCATTATTATTGTCTGGTTTCCTAGTCTTAACAAATTCTGACTGAAACTAATTTCACAGGACGAAGGAGCTGCCCGCGAGGGCGGGAAAGGACCCAGCATCTGGGATACATTCTCCCACATTCAAGGTAATGTTGAGTCCACACATAGATTGATATACCTAGCTAGCTACACCGTCGTTGTTAATATGATCAGGGGCTTCCATCTCGCTGTTTTGTTTATTTGTTGTTATTGAACGTTAACTTGCAGGTAAAATTGAAGATGGAAAGGATGGTGATGTTGCAGTAGATCAATACCACCGCTATAAGGTACTTGGCCGTTTTCATGCACTATTTGTTTTCAACTTCTTCTTTTTTTAGCGTAGTTGTAGTAACTTGATAGAATTAATTATCTGTAATGTAATATTGTAATCTGCATGCATGCATGCAGGAAGATGTTCAGCATCTCAAATACATGGGAATGGACCTGTATCGTTTTTCTATTTCCTGGTCACGCATATTTCCCAGTAAGTTGAATCAATACACGTCACTGACTCAACAATGGATGGATTGTTTCTGTGATAATTGGCTTTGGCTGGACTCTTATTTCCATGATTAAATGTCTTCAGAAGGATCACCAAGACACGGAGGAGTCAATGAAGAGGGGATCGCTTATTACAATAATCTCATCAACGAGCTGCTCAAGAATGGTATAATCATTTTTCCGCCGCGCGTTGCGTAGAGCTATA
>APFE030418979.1:0-10237 GCA_000404065.3 Pinus taeda
TTCTATTATAATCCCAACTTTGGAAACAATAAATCCTAATAATTTACCCTCCTCTAAAGAAAAGAATGTCTTCTTAGGATTTAATGAAATTCCATATTTTCTACATTGTTCAAAAATTTGTTTTAGATGATGAAAATGGTCAGCTCATTTCTTGGAATAAATAGTAATATCATCCAAATAGAATAATACCAATTTTTTTATTAAAATCTCTAAAATGTAACTTTCACATGGCTCTTTTTGGAACATTCTCTAGAATTAATTATCTGAATGGAAATTTTTGGTAGGCGAAGGTGCCCCATTTATTTCTGAATTTTGTTTTAATCCTATCATTCATATCTACTAAAATTTGATTGTATCCAAAAAGCCCATCAAGAAATGAAATTAATTCAGATCCAACCATTGATTGAAGAATTTCTTTCATAAGAGGGAATAGGAAGTTATCTTTTTTCGAAATACTTGTTAAGATTTTTGAAATCGATGCATATTCTAATTTCTTTGCTTTTATTGCTCACTGGAACAAGATTTGAAATCCTTTATGATTGTCTAGAAGGAAAATGTTTTTTTCTCTTAACAATTTATTCAACTCATTTTTAACATGAGTTTCAAGATTTTGATGGATCTTCCTCAATTTCTGCTAAATAAATTTTACATCAAGCAACATTGATATCATATGTTTTATAATAGATGTGACAAAAGTATCAACATAATCATATGACCACTTATGTCACAATTTGATGAACAAGAAGCAATGTCACAAATTCATGAACAAGAAATGACATCACAACTTTATGAACAACAAAAATGTCTCAATGTGACATTCCTAAATTTACTAGGTTGACCTAGGTTTACTGGGTTGACCTAGGTTTATTAGGTTGATATAGGTTTACTAGTTTGACCTAGATTTACATGGTTTAGTAAATTAACCTAGAATTACTAGGTTTATTACGATGACCTTGGTTTACTAGGTTGATGTAGGTTTACAGGTTGACCAAGGTTTACTAAATTGACCTAGTTTTATTACTAGGTTGACCTATGGTTAAATAGGTTAACCGTGGTTTACTAGGCTCACTAGGTTGGCCTAGGTTTATTAGGTTGACCTAGGTTTATTATGTTTACTAGGATGACCTAGGTTTACTACATTGACTTAGGTTTACTAGGTCATAGTTTGACGGATAATAAATGACATAATAATGTGATGAACAAAAAATAATGTCATAATGTGACATTATTAACTTACATTTATTAGGTTTACTACCTTTACAAGGTTGACCTAATTTTACTAGGTTAACCTAGGTTTATTAGTTTACAAGGTTTACTACATTGATATAGGTTTACTAAGTTGACCTAGGTTTACTAGGTTAATCTAACTTAACCTAGGTTTATTAGGTCCACTAGTTTGATCTACTTTTCTAGGTTTATTAGATTGACCTAGGTTTATAATGTTATAGTTTTCTCATTGGGTTTACTAGGTCGACTTATGCTTACTAAGTTTACTAGATTGACCTAAGTTTACTAGGTTGACCCAGGTTTGCTAGATTAATCTAGGTTTATTTGCTTACTAGGTTAACCTAGTTTTATTAACTTGACCTAATTTTATTAAGTTTACCTAGGTTTATTAGGCTTACTACACGACCCTAGGTTTTCTAGGTTAATCTAAGTTGACTAGGTTGGCCTAGGCTTACTAGGTTGACCTAAGATAGGTTTATTGGGTTGAAAACCACATTAATAAAGTGGTTTGCTAGATTTAATAGGTTAACAACCACATGAACTTCATCTATATTTAAGCATTAACAACTATGGTCAACCATGTTTACCCATAGTCAACCATGGTTTTCTATAGTTAATATGGTCAGACGACTTGAACCACAATCAAATATTCTCACCATGGAGAGTCATGATACAACATGGTCAATAAGTTCATCCATGGTTAAACCAACTCAGTAATGGTTGACCATGGTCATTAATGGGCAACCATGGTCAACATGTTCAATCATAATTGACATGGTCACCTATATACATCTATAGTTACATGTTAATAGACATGGTCAAATAAGCCCAATAATGGTTAAACCAACTCCATGGTGGTCAACCATGGTTAAATGAGATTAAAGATTTTAAACCATGGTTAAATGAGCTCAATGATTTCAAACCATGGTTAACTCACTTAATAATGGCTAACCATATTAATCTATTATTAAATATTGATAACCATGGTCAACCATATAGTCATCTACAGTCAAACATTGACAGTCATGGTCAACCATTTTCACCTATATTCAACCATGGTCAACCATGTTCTCCCATAGTCACCCATGGTTGACCAGTTAACCATGATAAAAAATGGTCAAAGACATTAATGTTGTAATGTGGTGAAAAAAAGTTGACTTACAATTTGATTAATAAATATTAAAATTGCATTGTGAGGATTTTTTTTTGATATTACAGTGTGATAAACAAATACCAATGTCACAAACGAATGAATGAAAATAGACATTGCAATGTGTTGAAAATAAATTTTCTCAGGTGCATGTGATGAAGCAAATTTAATATCACAATGTGACGACCAAAAATCATCACCATAATGTGATGAACAAAAATTGGTGTTGCAATGTGATGAACAAGAATTGACATTGCATGTGATGAACAAAAATTGATGTCACATTGTGACAAACAACTACTAATATCATATTGTAACAAACAAAAATCGGTGTTGCATTGTGATGAACAATAATTAGCATTACAATGTGATGGAAAACATGCACAACACATCCCAAATTCATTGCCAATCCTAGTCAACTATGGTCAAACATAGTTAGGTAACTCAACCATATTCACATATGGTTTACCATGGACAATATTGGGTACACATGTTCATCCATGGTCAATAGTAGTAAACTATAGACAACAAGATCAACCACAATGAAGTTGGTCAAACATGCTTATCCATGGACAACATGCACAAAAAAATCAACCCTTGTCAAACATGGTCAAGTGATCTACATGATCAACCATGGTAAAATATGATTAACCATAGGCATCTATAGTTAAACATTAAAAACCATGTTCACCAAGGCATCCTTATGTGGATTTTTAATTCCCCAAATATTCGACAATCAAACGAACATGGGCACGGTCATAATTGATCGTGCCCATGTCCATTTGATTGTTGAATATTCAGGGAATCAACAATCGACATAAGCGTAGGGTGTTCACCATAATAATCCATATGTGACCATAGTCAACTATGCTCATATAATACTAGTCATGTCAAACATGATCACCATGGTCAAACATAGTTAACTAGTTAAACCATAGCTAATCATGCTCAAACCAACTCAACTATAGTCAACCATGGTTACCATGCTGATAGATATTTTTGTTGGTCAACCATGCTAAACATGTTTGGCAATGGTTAAACATAGTCAACATGTCTACCCATTATTAACCATAAACAACATGGCAGCCCACGATGAACTTGGTTAAATAATGCATGACCATGGTCAACATGGATAACATAATTTAAACATGGCTAGGTGGTCTACATGGTCAACCATAGTCATTTATTGTTAAATTTTGCAACTATGGTCAACCATGTTCTCACATGGTCATCCATAGTTAACTAGTGTCAACCTTGGCCAAACAAGCTCAACCATGGTCAAACATGGTCACCAAGTCAAACATGGTTAACATGGTTATCCATGGTCATGTTTAGTCCACCATAATCTATTATCTACATCATCATTCAACCATGTTAATCATGGCCAACCATGGTTGATGATGATCAATTAAGGTCAACCATGGTAAACCAAGATCAACCATAAGCAACCATATTGAACCAAGGTCTACCTCAATCAACCATGGTCAACCTCATCAATGCTCTTCAACCATTAATGTAACTATTATTGTAACATTAACATTAAAATTAATGTAATATCAATTGTGGTCAACCATGGTCAACATTAATGTCACATTGTTAAATTAATGTAACATAAGTACATTGCCATGTTAATGGTTGACCATGGTCAACCTCATCAACCTTGTTTAACCTTATTTATTACCTTCTCCAAAAGGACCAAAAGGACAATAATAATATAATTCTCAATCCGGTAGTCATTGATAGATCACATCCTTGGGCATTCTTTGACAGGGCTTCTCAAGGAGACCGTCATGGATGTGGTGGAGGATTTGTACTTCATCTTTGAGAAACTCCTTCCTCTCTAAAAATAGGCTTGGGAGCAAGGTCAAACAACTATGCAAAGCTCTTACCTTTAAAATTGCTATTGATATTTGCAATTGAGGAAGAAATAGATCATTTACATGTCTTTAGAGACTTTATGTTCATTATAAATTGGGTCAAGAAAAACTTACAAGTTTCACAACTTGAGACTGCCTTGGGAAGAAATATCAAAAAAAAAACTTACAAGTTTCACAACTTGAGACTGCCTTGGGAAGAAATATCAAAACTAAAAGATATTTTTACTTATTTTTGGTGCTTCGTGTTCCTAGAAAACTCAAGAGTCAGGCAGATGATCTTTCTAAGAAAAACACGATATTGGATTTTGGAACCTTGATAATCAAAGAACAACAAAATTATTAACTCCATGAAAATTCATAGACCATTTATGGATAAAACTGATAAGATTTGACTGCCTTTTTTTGGCTCGCATGCTTCATTAACATTTTGTGAATTTTTTTTGGAGTTTATTTTGATATTTTGTATTCAATATTGTTTAATATAATTTAATTATTTTAGAAAACAATATATGTAACAATTTTCTAAAGCTACCTAGCCTCTCTTTTTACACAGATCCTAGTAGATATATTTTCTGGTTTCAATAGGCTGTGTGAAAGGGTGTCAGGCTACCACCAGCTCAGTTCATCATAGTACAGATAACAACATGCCGGTTTCTCAATTTATTCCCGCGTTCGTCTGCGAATTCTACGGAAGCCACATGCATGATGCGACGACTGGCTTTGGTCAAGAGTCAGCCATTTCGACGAAAACCAGTTGTGAAGGGGTCATGGAATACGAAACTGAAGACGAATGTTATTACTTGAACTTGCCAACGCCATTGCCAAACTGTTGAAGACGATAAAACCCACATCAGCACTAAAGTCGCAGGAACTTTGTAAGAATTCTCTCCTCAATATGGTTCATATAATTTTGAGAGGGTTAAGGTATGGAGATTTCATTGTACTTCTTATTATGCAGCTGTTAACACCTGAGTACGCGTGCAGCAGACAGTTAACAGAGAAAAGCAGATGTATTCAACTTCGGAGTGCCTGTACGTGAGATTACTTTTGAGATTATTAGTGGAAGAAAAAATTAGAGAAATTGTGTCGGCAGCCGCGTTTCAATATATATAATTTTGTTCCAGATAGGACCATAATTTTATATTGTGTCTGGAGCCGCCTTTAAATATATATAATTTTGTTCTAAATTGGACCACATAAGATATAAGATTCGTAAAGACAAGACTTTCTCACCAAAGCATTAGACGATATCTTCGAAACTTCCTACATTATCGGGAGAAATTACACACTTCTGCTGAATTTAATGATCAGTGATTCCTGCGGAAAAGAAAATTGTTACATAAAGCTATGGAGTGTCCATGATTGAAGAAAATTGTTACTTAAAGCTATGTAGTGTCCATGATTGTCTACCCGGTCAAATTTACATAGAATATTTTGATATGACACGGATGCATTTTTTTGGGTAGAAAAGAATGACTGATTTCATATAGAGTTATATTTTTTAGTGTGATTTTTTAAAGTGTTTTTAGTGGATATGTCAGATCTAATTTTTTTAGATTGTTTATTTGTCAGAATTCATTGAAATCATAAGTTTGATGGGTAATTTCTGTATAATAAAATGCCCTAAAAAATATTAAATTCCTAACCCAAATCAAATTTCACCACAAATTTTTCCAATTAAAACTCCAAAAAATCATAGGAAAAACACTCCACATTTTCATTATATATTTGCTAGTTTAAATTCAAAATTATGTTTTCTCCCACTTTGAATTCAAGAATGTTTATAATTGATTAGAGGCTCTTCATTTTCTTACAAATACAAAATATTCGTTCATTTCATGAATTAAAGCCATCTGTACACGTGGATAAGCCTCGATCTTAAAGGGTATTAGATAAAAATATTAATTATAATATAATAAAGGGCTTCCTTGATCTTAAGGTTTTAAGATAAAATAATTAATTAACATGGAGGTATTTATTTTGAAAAGAAGTTTTTTAAATTTTAATTTTAATTATTAATATTAAAACATTTATATATAATTTTGAAAATAACAATATATACATAAATTATAATATTTTATAAATAAATTGGTATGAAATTTAATTGTATTTAATATTATTTTAACAATGATTAAATTTTGTTTTAATTAAAAAATGCTATATGAAATATGAATCAAAATTTTTTTAAACTTAATTATTATAAATAAATTGAATATTGATCTATAATATTATAATAAAATCTAATTTACAAATTAAAAATATATATATTAAAAGAGTGCATTTTTCAATGATTAATATTTTGTTATATGCTATAATTAATTTGTATGTGCTTTTTATTTTGCATTAAATTAATTTTAAATTAAATAGTATAATAATTTAAAACAAAATTATACTTCACATAATTTTAGGATTGTTTTATTCTCTACAATATGAGATGTATGATGAGGTAACTATCTTGATGTTTATTTTAAGAGTAGTCTATGGAGAGACATTGGGCAAACAAATTTCAAAAAGTCTTGGAGTAGTAGTGTTTGAATCTTGTTTTTTATGGTGGAAATAGATTCAACACCATCAAAAACTTCTAGGGCACCTAAAATATTAAAGTTTGATAGCTATAACTTAGATTTAGAAAAATTCATGTAAGATTTTATCAAAATATAACTGAAATTTCCAAGATTTTCAAGGAAAAAAGATTCTAAGATAATGTTACACTAATTAACTATTAATTATTTATATTTGTTCTATTTCTTTAATTATAAAATAAATTCCAAATTTTAAATTTTATATTAAAATTATGATTTGATTTTATTTTATATTAAACAAAATTGTTAGTTATACATTAAGTCCTGTCATGCATTAATGAAATTAATATAAAGGAGATGAAATTATCCTAAATAGTAGATAATATCATGGGAACTAAATACATAATATATATAGACATAAAAATATTTAAAATAATGGAAATGAAAAATAAATTAAAATAAATATTTTAAAGCTAAACCAATTATATAAAATAAATGATTGAAATTTTCATAAGTAAAAGTTTCATAATAAATACAATACACTACTTTATGATACATCTGAAGTAAAGATTTTTTAAAATCAAAAAATTAATAAAATAAATAGTATATGAGTTATACGTGTGTGTGTATATCTATATATATCAATGTCATAAATAAAAATCAAATTGAATCTAACATTGGTGAACGTGATTTTTTTTTTAATTGAATTAAAAAACGTAAAAAAATATAATTAGCTTTGATATAAATCTTAATTTTATATACCGGCCTAGATCCATCTAACTCCAAATCTATCATGTGTAAAGAGGGATCAAATCTCTCTAGGTGGAAACCTTCTTTTTTGAGTGTAGAATTTGAGAAAATGTTTCCACCTCGAGAGATTTTTGCCCATGATAGATCCAGAGTTAGATAGACCTAGACTCATTCCACTTTACAGTAATAATGTCCATTTTTTAGATTATCATTATTATGCATACGTTTGAAATAAACATCATACTTCGAAATTTGCATTATGTTTTTTTTGCTTGACATGACCATGTCATTCTATTCTTTTTTTAAGTATGCGTTGCTTGATTTGAATGGTTTGTAAGACTGTGTTTGGATGCTTTGAGTGGTTTGTGTGTTTATGTGTTTGGATTTGGATGGTAATGTTTGTGAATGTTACACTTAGTTATATTTCTATATGTGTATATAATTGTATATTAGTAATTAGTTGGTGATAGAGAAGGGAGACAATCTTGTCAATAGTTTGCAAGAGGATTGATATTGTACACCTATTTCATTCAATTTTATGTATCAAAACTTTTAACAACTAATTAATTTTTAATAAATTATTAAATATATCTGAAGAGTAGTTTAAATAATTTAGTGGGTCAACATGCTCTGGAAAATAATTTTTTTTTTTATAATTTTTTTCTTTGCTAATGTTGGAAATAATTATTTCCCTTTAAAAATATTTTGATGTTTTTTCTCTATATTGTGTTTGCAAAGTCCAAACATCTATTTTGAATTTTTTTTTATTGAATAAGTTCAGATTTTACAAAATCTTTTTACATTGTTATTTCTCCCCACAATTATGACGAGCTAATATATATTATATATATATATATAAACAATTATATATACTGATCACCTGAAAATAGAACCTTTACATCTAAAAATAATTTTTCATTTACAACCGATTAGAAGTACATACTAAATTTTTCTTTTACAACAGATTAGAAGTACATACTAAACAATCTATTTCTGCTAGGTCACTTCCGTATAAAGATTTCTACATTATTTATCTTATATATTGACAAAAAAACACTCTATAGAATTCAACAAAACAACATGAGGGTCACCAGTTTGTTGTCCTTCATTGATGTTTACAGAGGGAGGGTCGCTAAGACCAAATACTTCTTTCAAAATAAAAACAATCACCAAGTCCGATTTGATTTCAATACAGTCCACCTTGATATTTAACGTGTCCACCTTCTTCTCCAACGTCGTCACCATAATCTGGAGGCATTCCACTTCCTACTTCAGCTCTCCCATCTTTCGAGAAAGCAGTGAGAAGTGAGAACGAGCTTCCGAATTGATTTTCTCCCCCGACCTTCGAGATTGAGCCTAAAATCACCTCCATTGCATTTGACAGAGGATATCTGCCATTTCTGTTGAAAATATATAATTCCAACTGCCCGCGCGGATCAGCAGTCAACGGGAACTGAAAACCACCGCAGGAAATTTAAACTGCCCGGTATCATATCGCACCACCCTTCAGCGTAAAGTAGTTTCCGTGCAACGAGCTCCGATGGAATTTGGAGCTGACAACTGTCCAGCAGTGACGCTCGCTTGACATAAGCACCTGACACTTTTCGGAAGGTATCTTTCACCCATCTCACCTCTTCCGATATTGTTCTCACCCGTCGATTTACCTCCAGCATTTACGTTCGTTGATTTACCAAGTTGCACGATGGGTTAAAGGACAGTGAGAAAGGGCGTCCCGATATGCAACCTCTGCCGTTGGATTAAAGGCAAGTTTGTCCGCCGTCTGATCATGAGAAAAGTACACGGGTCTGTTGACAATTAAATACATTCCATACCTTATGATTAACGACTGACATTTTTTTGGTAAAGAATTAAATGTTTTACGGCGAAGTTAATATTTAGTGGATACGAAAGTATGGGTAAGTTTTTTTTAATATATGTTTTAAACAAAAAGCGTTGACCCATTTTTTGTTGTATGAAAAATATACACGGGGTTTTGTATTGTGTGTGTAGTTTTTAGTGTGTGACAGAAAGTAAAAAAAACAGAGGGTCCGCAGCACCTGTGAAAAACACAGAGAGTTAATTTTGTATTGCAGGGAGGAATGCACAGAAGTGCATAGATAATTTTTGGGTCTGTAATGTAAAAGTTTTTTTTTGCAGCAGAGTAACTTTGGTTTGTAATGTAAAAATTGCACAGCAGTGCAGGAGGAGGAGAAGTAAATGAAACCAGTAGGTTGTTTTGTTTTCAAACCATGCATTGTTTCACAGCAGTGAAAAGGTAAACCTGTAACTCCCTGTAAGTTTTGTTTTTTCACACAGCAGTGAATGTAAATGAAATATTTACACACAGTGGTGTAAAATTTCATAGGAGGCAGAGTAAGTTTTGTGAAAATGTTTTGGTGAATCCCTCCTGAGTGAAAGAGGATGAATATGTCTCAGTCTTTTGTTTAATGAATATAAATCATTTTATGGTGGTGAAATACTCTGTCCTGTGTAATTATTTTAAAAAGACTTCTCTGAGTAAAAGATCCTGGTGTAAGGAAATAGAGCATTGCCTCTGTGTTTTTATTACAGTGGTTTTGGTATTTTCCCATCCCAAACAGAAAAAAAATACCCAATAGTGGTATCGGAGCAGGCTTAGGCTCTTTGAAGACAACAAAGAAGCTGAAGGGAGGAGTCTTTTGGTTGCAGTAGTCAGTTGTTTTTAAGACATA
>APFE030418982.1:1016-19827 GCA_000404065.3 Pinus taeda
GCTTTAAGAATATAAGCAGAAATGGTCAAGAGATAAAAGTACCATTTATGACTGGTCCTACTCATAAGCTTCAAGCACATGATTTATCTCTCCTTGTTATAATATCTACTAAGAGTACAGACGTGCAACATCAGTAGCAGATATCAAATGCAAACATCAATAAATCTTGATCCTTTCATTCATCAAAACCTCCTCTGAGGGTGCAAAAGTGCATGTTCTAAGGACAAGTTTTTGACAAATTTCTGGACCCTTCTCTAAATGCATGAGAAGGGTTTAAATATTGCTAACTAAATAACTTAATTACATAAATTTAGGATACGGTTTAAATGACCGCCCTTTTTCTAAGCAAACTTATTTCTAAAAAATTGAATCTAATTCCTAACTATTTCTGCTTCTGCTCCTTAATGTTTCAAGCATTCAACATTTGCCTGGGAAGAGTCGGTTGGTTGCCTTCCGCTTTTATTTGAGTTAAGCAAACAGAAATGGCAAGCGCTGGCACCATTTTTTACTAAACTAGAAGATATTTTTGGGAATCATCCTCTGGCTGGGTGAATTAACTGCGTATATACTTGGTAATGACCAAAATTTCCCTCAAATTGCTTCTGCCTTTGCTATCTTGATTTCCGAACTTGCGAATGACTAAGCAAGTTAGGGACCTTGCTTTCTGAACAATTTTCTTAGCGCATTGAAAATTGCCTCCATTCTTTGATCCGGGCCTTTCTGGTGCATTTTTCACCTTTAGCGCCTTTTCCTTTACCGGGTATAAGCTTCAGGATTTTTTGTAAACATGTTGCTTTTGTGAGCTTTTGACCCTGAGTGTTGAGTCGGCTATTGATGTCAGCATCTGTTCAGAAATGCTCTGGAATCTGCGGTTCCGTTGCATGCGGTATCCGTTTATGAGGGCATCTCTTCTCTGTCTCTGAGCGTTGACGCTTTCCCTTTTTCTTTAGATGTTTCCTGTTTTCCATTCCTGCAGTTCATGCAAAGGAAAAGAGTAATGACAATAAATATTGACACGAAAGCTCTAAGCTCTACGAATGTATAAAATAATGCCACCCATTGTGAACTGACTCTTCGACAAACACAAAATTGTCCTTCATTAACACTTTGGCATACATTCATTAATTTTCTTTAAGGTGCGCATCCAATTTGTTGGTTTACTGACAGCTTTTCTTGAATGTTGAGCCGAGGAAAATTTGCGATGGGTGATTTCTGCAACTTGCATTACGTTATCGTGTTATCGCATTTTGTTCCTTAGATCCTTGCTCTATTTACACATTCCCATGGTCCACGGACCATCGGTAGGCCGAATTATTCTATTTTAACTTTACATTATTTTCGGGCAGACAACCCTTTGACCTGACTCATTACAATTCGCGCTCCATGTGTTTTGTGGAACTTTTACAGTATCAATACCTAAAATTGTGGGCTTTAAGCCCCAAAATTGTTATGCGGGGGATCCGCTTCCCAACAGAGCCCCAACATAATCATCGTGACTCGTCCCGAGTCACTCGTTGTTGCAGCAAAACGCGCTGCTAAGGTATCGCGGTCCACCATCCCTGCGAGTGACACACTACGTTCTGTTGCTCCATCCTTGCCTCTCGCAAAACTTCTTCAAGCGCCTGCTCCATTGCCTCTACTAATTTTCTCAACCAATGATGCTCATTCTACTCTACTCGATTAACACAAAGTGACCTCTCATAGGATTTTAGCTCTAGTTGAGATGTCAAAGGCGAGACTCCTTTGTGCTAGAGCAGTACGTTTCTAGTCTTTGGTTCAGTATACACACTATCTGCTGAATCTTGTGTTGCATTTTTACAAGAGAGATGATGTTGTCTACGAGGTCCCAATCTTCAAGGTGCATCAGAGATGAACTGTTGACCAGAATTCAGTCATTTGTATCAAGATTCACCATCTTTCCCTTGTCTCTCATGGATCTCCTGCCAAGCCATGGTTTAGGCAACAGCATCCGGACCAGTCCTGCTACTTGTCTAAGAATTTCTGGTACATCCCCTACTGTTGGTGTTGAGCTCAGCGTAGCATCCGCGGCCATCGAAATTACACTATCCAAAAGGTCCTGTATCTCTTTTGTCAATATTGAAAACCCCGGGCTTACTCCCCTATCGTCGAAATTCAACAATTCCATGCCTATTGGGAGGCACACTAGCTTAATTCTCCAGATACCACAGTTTGTTCGACGGATGCCTTGCTGCAATTTATAGACCTGTTGAAATTCAAATTCAGTCGTTCCCTCCTTTTCTGGCTCATTAATGCTAGATCCATGGTAGATTGTTCCGCATCTGGCTCGTACTTCATATCTTAATTGCCTGTCGCCCGCTCCTTTTCACCCTAACTCAGACATCTTGTCATGAACAGTGATAGCAATGGTCACTTCCATGTTTATCCCCACAGCAGCGTGGCCCCTTCTGCACAACCACGAGCCTTGTGACCTACCAATCCTGCACACGCCCCTGTTGTCGCACAGCTTCCTAACAGATTGTTTTACCGTATCGCACTCTCTTCCAACTATTTGGAGTGGTGAGACTGTGCTTCGGTTGATTAGTCAGGTAGCTAACCCCCCCGTGTAGGGCTTCAGGCGATTTCCATTTACTTTTCCTGGGAAGGGCTCCCCATTTAGTATGACAAGTTGGACCGCACCTTTGTCTGTGACCTCTTTTACCACATAGGGTCCTAACCAATGCATTCTAAATTTTCCAGGAAATTTTTCGAACTTACTGTTGTATAAAAATACTAAATCATTGACTTTGAATGTGCACAACTTGATATGGAAATCGTGTCAAGCTTTCTCATGTTGTTTATGTACTTGTTGATGGAATCATGCCAGAAACTATTCTTCTTCAAGTTCTTCTAGCTGCGCGACCCTGTCTTCCAGAGCTTCGCGATCCTCCATGTCTGTCATCGCTGCGAGCCACAGACTAGGTACAATGTATTCCAATGGCATAACTGCTCCCATGCCATAGACTAATCGGAACGGTGTCTGAGTCGTCAATTTCTTGCATGTGGTTCGGTGAGCCCATAATACAGTAGGTATACACAAGTCCCAGTCATTTCGTCGTGTGTTACACACTTTAGTCAGCGCATGCTCCAGAATTTTGTTAAAGGCTTTTACTGTCCCATTGGCTTGCGAATGATATGGCGTGCTCTGCTAATGATACACCTGGAATTCTTCGGTGAGTGTGCTAATAGTTTCATTTAGGAAGTGTGTTCCACTATCACTCATGAAAATTTTCGGACATCCAAACTGTGTCAGCACATTGTCGAACAAGAATTTCACAGTCGTGGTAGCCATGCAGTCCTTAACCGACTATGCTTCTGCCCATCGATTCAGGTACTTAGTCGCGGTGATGATGTAGCGCACACTCGTTTTCCCCTGAGGCTTGATCGGCCCCACAAAGTCTATTGCCCATTTTTCAAATGGTTGCAACGTCATTTGTGGATTGAGTGGCATCTCATCCCTTCACGATGGTTTTCGAGTCCGTTGACATATGTCGCAGGCGTGAAAGTATGCTTTCGAGTCTTGATATAGGGTTGGCCACCATAGGTCGACACGAAGAATCTTCTACGCGGTCACCTGTCCCGCATAGTGTCCTCCTACAACCCCCCATGTGCTTCTGCAAGGTTCTGTCCTCGTTCAAATTCAGGTACATATCTTCGTAATATCCCGTCATTTCCCATTTTATAGAGGTGCCCTATGATGACAAAAAAATCCGTCGCTCGTATCACCAATTCTTTCTTTTGCTGGACTAAATATCCCTGTGGCGCGGTCCTTGTGGTTAAGAAATGGATTATATCTTCAAAGTGGCCATCCCCGATCCGCACTACATAGAGCTATGCATCAAGTAGTCCTTCCTCCAAATTTGTTGGCTCCTCACCGGTCTGAATTCGTGATATGTGATCTGGTCCTACATTTAAGCATTCTAGTTTTATGATGACCTCAAAGTCATACTCTTGGGATAGGAGTAGCCATTGGCATATGCGCCCCCCAACACAGTGTTATTCACCAAGTATTTTAACACAGAATGATCAGTATACATCTTAAAGTTCCCACCCAGCAGATAGTGGCATATTTCTGAAGTGCATATACCATTACCAATCCTTCGCGCTCAGTAGTAGAATAATTCTTTTCATCTTTGGACAGCCGCCGGCTTGCGAATGTAATCAAGTGATCGACGCCTTCTACACCTTCCTGCGTAAGTACAGCACCCAGTGATACATGACACATCAACATGTACATGAAATTCAATGTCCCATTTTGGAAAGACCAGAATGGGGGTGGATGCCATTTTTTCCTTGAGAACCTCCAGACTTTACTTACATTCTTCATTCCAACAATATGTAGCATCCTTTTTCAACAACTGTTCCATTGGTCCCATAATTTATGCATAGCTCTTAATAAACTTCCGATAGTAACCAGTGTGTCCCAACGTGGCACACAGTTGTTTGACACTTCACGGCGCTTCCAGATTGAGTATGACAGCAATCTTTCCGTGATCCACCATCAGGCCTTGTCGGCAGACCACATAACCGAGAAAATTTCTGAAGGGGATGAGGAAGGTGCACTTCTTAAGATTCAGCATGATCTGGTGTCGTCGGCAAGTATCTAGCATCAACCGTAAACTCGCTATATGTTTCTTGACTAGCCCAAATACAGTCCAATCATCAAAATAAACCTCCAAAAACTTATGGTTGAATTCCTTAAACGTGGCCACTACTACACATGAAAATATCGTCGGCACGTTCTTTAACCCAAAGGGCATAACAGTGTACTGAAAACATCCCCATTCGGTCGTGAAGGTGGTCTTGCTTCTATCTTCTAGCACGATCTTGATCTGATGGTACCCTGAGAACCTATCTGTGAATGAGTACACTTCCTGTCCACCAACATTCTCCAGGACTTCATCTGTAAATGGTGTCGGGAATGGATCATGAATGTAGGCATCATTCAGCTTTTAGAGCTCCACGCAGATTCAAATTTTTCCCTTCTGTTTTTTCTCCTACACTACCATAGGACTCACCTAGTTAGACTCTTCCACTGGTTCAATTATTATTGTTGCAAGCATTTTGTCCAATTCTTCGCTGACCTTTTCCTTATACTTCAGATTCAAACGATAAGGACGCTGCTTAACTGGCTTCGCATCCGGTTTCAGAGTTATCTTCATTATTCCTAGGTTGTCGAGGATCCCTTTTAACTCCATGATTTTGGTCGGGAATAAGTCTTGATATTCGCGAAGTAACTCGACCACCTTATCCACCATGGCATCATCCCAATAGTCCCCAAGCATCGCATACTTCGGCTCCTCATCTGTACCAATGTTTACCTGCTTCATTTTCAATGGTGTTGTGATGTCGGGGTCCTCGATTGGCGGTCCTCAAATTTCGCGACTCCCTTCAGTCTCTGGAATAGAAATATTTCGGGGGTCATCATCCTCATCCTCCACTTGTACATTGTAACATTCTAGGGCCTGACTTAACTAGTGATACCATACTAGTTGAACTATTTCTCGTGGTTCCTATGGTATTTTAAAAATGGCAGCTTTCACAACTTGCAATGCATCGTCAACAGTATCCGCCCACCAGTCTTCAAATAATAACGTCAACAAAAATCCCTCACGCAAGATATCCCATTCGCCCGTACCATGTCAGAGTTCTGTCTCGGTATACTAGTTTCTTAGGATGACATCCAGGGTATGATAAAATAAGTGTATCCATTTAGGTTGGGGCTCTTCGCCATAGGCTTGGTCCATTTTGTGAGGTGCATGCATGGGTCATCGCATCCATCATACTTCTCGGTTATTCGCAGTTCTAGCTTCCCAAACCTTAGCTGCATCATCCTTCTACAGTCACGCCAGTTTTCAAAATTTCCTTCATGTGTTCCCCACCAACGCGTAGGTGTTGCACGTGGTACCCATTTTAATGCATCGAACCTCTGATGCTCTGGTACTACACTCTCAAACTTGTCCAAGAATTCATCCACCATTGTCAACCCATCATAAGTTGGTAGATCTTGAGCCTGGGTGGTTATGCAACCCAGTGATTTGGTCATCATATTACAATTTAGTGTCATCACTTCACTTAATTGATTGTGCCATCGTTCATCTTTTTCGTCTGAATCTGCAAGGCAGGATTATGTGTGTTCCCATAAGACCCTTCCATTTGCAGTCGGATTTAGCCAATCCTAATTTCGCACGGTTATTTTTTAGATATAATCCAGCTCCTCGTCACTTCCATCATTGCGCACAGGTTTGGTATAGCGTTCTCCTTCAGCAGGATCCAGCAGAACTATCACACATAGGGACTTTTTCTCGAATATCATCTTCTAGCTTTTTAGGTTGATGACTCCATTCATATCCGTAACCCAGTCTATTCCTAGCAGCATGGGGTATAGATTACTGTCATCTACTATTTCTATTACTTAGAAGTTTGTCTGCATGCTTGCACCTTCGATATCCACTATTACCCCTTGCAATCTCCCCATGGGAAATATCTTTTTTTGGTTCGCCATCCGCAATTGAATAGTAACACAGGTCTACCCATGTGTTCCCAAGTCTGTTTTGGTAACACGTTCGCATCCGATCCCAAGTCTAAAATTACCTGATCCACCTCATATTCGCTGACTTGTGCCATCAATCTCATTTCCCGTCTGGTATGCAGTGCATGCCTTCCCAATTTTCACACTACGGGCAGTTCACCCAATCCGACGCACCTAGCGATCAGCTCTTGTAGTCCCTTAACCGCCTTATTATCGCGCAGGAGCTTCATGCATGTCTCTAAAAAGGTAGTAAGCATATAAGGATCCATTCCTGTTTCTGGTTTATCCTTACTACCTAAAGTAGAGACCTCCGCGAAGCTCTTCTTAGCTTCCATAAATGTTTCTGTTGTGTGTTCCAAGTCAAACCCAGGTTCCTTTGTAGGAGCCTTACGTACCCAGGTATCTTCTTCAGGCTACTTCCCTTTATCTTCCCCTGTAGTTACGCCACTTCTAAGCACCATATTCATATTGGGGTCTTCTTCACGTGGTTCAGGCTTCATCATTTGGATATTTTGAGTTGGAGTAGGCTGTAGTACCCCTTTCTCGCGCATTTTTGCGATGAGCGTTGAACAATCTACCATTTCATGATCAAATTGCTCACACTACGGACAAGATATTCTAATCGAGTTGGTACAATCACGAGCTTAGTGTCCCAGTCCTCCGCAATTATAAAAGATCAGTTGTTTGCGCCCTCGTCCAAGTCCCAATCATCCTCATCCTCTACCTCGCCCTTGAAAGACACCCCGTGCTATTACTGCGGCTAGGTCAAATCCTCACATTTATGTCTACATTCGATAAGCTGGGGTCCTATCCATCATTAGCTCATAGATCTGACAAGTCCGCTCATAATGGCCCACTGACCTACATAAATTACAATACAGTTGCTACAGAGTCTATGTGTACTTCTACAACAGGTGATAGTTGTACGTCGCATGCTTTCCCCCCACTTGACAAATCACGTACTAGAGTGTGGGTGCCACACTTGGCCCTCTTTGTACTTTTGGTCTCAAAGGCATCGGTCCCCCTCCCTCCAAATAGTCTGCGAATACAGGGCAGTGATCCTTCTCGTGACCCTGGCCTTTACATCTGATACAGCACACTTCGTCGTGTGCCTCTGGTCAGAGCGCCCTATCCTGCTTCAAACTTTGCATCTCTAAGCATAGGGTTTGTAGTTGCGTGTGGACTTGTTGTACTCCAAACCTAGGATCCTTTATCGGAGTTTCATGCAACCTCACCGCTATTTCCAATGCTTCTTCCTGGGTTGAAATCTTCTGCTATGATAGCGCCATCCTTAGATGCGGTGTCAAAGACACCACAAACCACACGTAGTGCTGCGCATCCGTCAGCATCATGTTAGCCTTGCAGATCGTGCTCTTCAGTATGTGATCCAGATCCCAAGGGGCTTCACCTAGCAGCATCGTGATCTCCTTGAATCCGATGATCGACTACGTCTCCGATTTCGGCCGGCTAAATTCTTTGTTTAATGCAATCTGGATTTCCGCTATTCCCGCATTCGAATGATCATTCAAGTGCTTAATATACCAAGTCAGCGTGCGATCCTACAGTGCACTTACCAAGGTGACCTTCTTAATGTTATCATCTGTAACTCCATACACTTCCCATACTGCTCTTACTATGAACCAAAACTGATTGAGTTCTTCACTCCCTACCCCTTTGAATACAGGCAAATTAATTGCACTCATCATGCTAAACTGCTAGTTTGGTGGAGGTGGTGTGGGCGAAGATGGGGTTGAAGAAGGTGACGGGAGTGGTGGTATTAGCAAGGATGATATCTGTGGAATGCTCTGCTTGATCAAATTGACCACACTCCTCAGAGAGACCCAAGCATACTCTTCGTCACTTGCTCGCGGTGGTGAAATTAAAGGATTGTTTCCTAACCCTTTGATACCTTTGTAGGTCTTTCCGCTCCTCGTCGTTCCACTCGTTAATGGATTCGCATCACCCATTTTTCACATAAGAGCATCTTAATCCAGGTATTCAACGATTTGACATACTTACCTTGCGGTCCCTTGAGAAAAAGTCTTTCCTGCTTCGCTATAGCTCACATTTGTGTCTATCGCAAATTTAGTGATAAACCCTCCTATGATTTGATCCAACCAATGGTCGATAACTCGCACGATCTTATCTTCAAATGCTTCTAGCCTGCAGACCAACTCTGGAGTCCACACTATGGGCTAACCAAGCTTGCACCTTCCCTTGTTGTCTGCTAGCCTCGCGATCCACTAATACAGTTCTGAAGAGAAAGACGTGAAGAAGATCTGGTGGATTTCCGTATACACGTAGCGATCCAACCACCCTCTTTTCAGATATCTGCAGGGTTTTTTTTCATGTACCACGAACTCATGAAGCTTCTGATCCAACCAATCTTCAATCTCTTTCTTCGTAGGGTTCCAATGTTCTGACATTAGGCATCCCTTAGGTAGATCCTCGATCCCGGCAATGGAACCATTTGTTAGATTATTGGGGCCTGACCAAGGTTCGAAAGTGTTTTAGCCAAACAAATCCCGCACTACCGGCCCTTTCGGCATCAATCCATGGAGCGCGGACTGAAGTCTCACCCGAGGTAGTATGGGAGGGTGCTCGAATCAGGTTTTTGCACTCTAGGGATGTCTTGAAGGGTTCTAGAGGGGTCGCGAATCGATCTGTGCACTCGCACTACACGGGACAGTTGTCTGGCCTTCGCATAGCTTCTATGACGAGGCACTTCCTTGATTCCTTATTATTATTATGGTTATTATAGATCTGATTTAATTCTTAGAGTATTAATTATAATTCAATAGTTATAACCAGCACGCGCAACCATAAATCCTAAAGACATGCATAAAACCATAACGTAGGAATATTCATACAAATCTGTGACGAGAAGCACAATAATTCAGAAACACTTATCTTTATTAATCTTCTATTTTAGTACAACCCACTTCTTCCCTGCGCACTCATTTGCAGGGGTCCGTGCACACAGCTGCGGACTCTACCAGGCCTCTGTGCACACAGCTGCGGAACCTACCAAGCCTCTGTGCACACAGCTGCAGACTGTACCAGACCTCTGCACACACAGCTGCGAAGCCTTCTCTAACTACCATCAACCCTGACTTAGACTTACAGAATCAGATTGAATATTGTCTCCATAAACCCATAATACTTGTGATCTTTCCCCAAAAAAACTACCTATACCCTTAGAGCCTCACTCTATTTATACATTCCCATGGTCCACGGACCATGGGTAGGCCGACCTATTCTATATTAACTTTACATTATTTTCGGGCAGACAACCCTTTGACTAGACTCATTACAATTCGCGCTCTGCGCATTTCACGGAAATTTTACAGTATCAATACCCAAAATTGTGGGCTTTAAGCCCCAAAACCTTTACGTGGGGGATCCGCTGCCCAACAAGAACATAGGTCCCACACAGGTCTATCTGGAAGAACTAAAGGCAACGATACTTTGTGAAGTATCGACACTGGGAGAGACCATGTGGAGCCTTTATGAGGAGCTTATCACTATGAATAAGGAAGTTGTTCACTTGCATGTGTTATAGAATAAATGTAAATATTATGTCAAAATTCTCAAGGTTGTGCAATCAGTTATTGTTGTGATGCATGAATGGTCAATTCAATACAAAGAGGCACCGCTTGAATTGGGAAAGAAGACAAGGCAAGAGGCAGAGTTGGAGAAAGAAAAGGTTTGGATTCTCATCCAGAATAAGAAAAAACTTGCCTCGTTCATTACCAACACTAAGGCCTCATATTCACTATTATACAACAACCTGGACTTCGTGGTGAAATCACACAAGATCCCATTAGTCAACTCACTTACATAGATCAAGCACAGGAATCAAGTCAGGTAGGAGATTTAAGAATACTTGGAACATTGGAGACAGATAGTCATCAAGGAATATCTTCAAGTAAATAGAAAAAATATGTAGAAGTGAATTGTTGGCCATGTCCAAATCAACACAAGGTTTCTCCTACTCAAGAAGGAAACACAAACTACTTCCAAGTCAGTCTACCCAAATGCCATGGAGGCTAGAGTCCACTTCCACCCTGACACTATCGCACAGTTTGGGGATGTCATTGCTCAGTACAAATCTTGGAACTGTTACATAACCAATAAATATCAAGTGGAAGTTGTTGAGATAGAGTTCCCCAAAAATCAAGACTAATTGTTTTGTCTTATTAGGCTACCTAGTTTTCTCTACCCAATTTTTGTCTTATATGGGTACGAGTGTATTATAATATTCTTTTACAAATAATTTGTAAGTGGAATTCCAAGTGTTCATATTGGAATGTGAAGAGTCGTCATGTAATGAATGTAAAGAGTGATTTTGTAAAGAATTTGAAGAGTCATGAGGGAAGTCCAAGAGTCACAAGGGGAAGTGAATGGTCACCCCTTTTGTTATAAATAGACCCTCATAACTTATGTAAAATTATTTTGTGTAGCCAAGCTTTTTGGCTAGGCTTTTATATTTGAATCAGGAGCTTGGGAATTTATGAGAGCCTTGGCTTCTCCGTTGCATAGAGGGAGTATCTTTCTTTCAAGGAACAGGTGTTGACTTCACATTCCACTATTGGGGCTAATGGTCCATTAATGGTATATGTATGATTGGAACTTTAACTTAAGAAAATCTCATAATCGGCTTGTTTTCATGCTTATGTTGTGAATATAGTACGATTATTCTTGTTATGTTTGCAATATATGTTATTTAACTTACACTTATGCTTATGAACTATTTCGTTTGCATTGGTATGAATCTTCTTGAATGTTTTATGTTGTATAATTCCATAAGTGTTAAATTGTGAGCTATTTTGTAGGTTAGCTTATGATGTATGCATGCTTGTGTGTTCCTTCTAAGCTGCGTACTATAAAAGACATCTAAGGGACTCACTCATTTTCCCTTCATGTGTTAGAATCTTCATGCATTACACTTGACTTTCCACAAAGTCACACACTTATTCCCATGAAAGTCATCATACATCACTCTATGTGGTATTGCAGCCAAGGCGCATCATTAAAACCCATTGCGTCGAAAATTGAGTCGTATTTTGGATGGGACTCCTACACCAAATGGTGTGAGGTTTAATTGGAACTTCATAATGGGGAGATCCCCTAAATGATGGTGGGTCCAGCACCTTCAACACGCTCCTGAGAGTCTTCACCTTCTTGCCCATTTCTTTCTCAACCAATGCCTTGAATTCTATGAACTTGGAGTATGTCTCATCCTTCTTCGGCACGAAGAAGATCCAACACTTCCGTGAGAAGTCATCAATAAAAATGACAAAATATTTATGCTTTCCAGTGGAGGTTGTCGAGAAAGGTCCACAGACATCAAAGTGGATCCTTTCAAGGACTATGTGTGCTTTATTGTCCTGAACATGGAATGTGGATTTTGTGTACTTCCACAAGACACATCATTTACATGCATCCTTCTACTCAATTTCTCCTTTGGGGAGGCCTATGGTTATCTTTTGCATGATATTCAAGGCACCATGATGAAAATGGCCAATTCTTCTATGCCAAAGTTTGTCGATATCGTAGCTCTGCACCTTCTCTAATTTTGTGCTCAATGCACCACAATCCTCCACATCTATATTTTATAGATTCTTCACACGAACCCCGATCTACTTCACATGTCCCATACCTATGTGTCTCAAGAATTCCTTTCCTTTTATGAAGATCACATCACAACCATGACCTTCCAAAACTGCAACAGAGATAAGATTTTTCTTTAGACTCGGAACAAACATGACATCCTTAAGCCTAAGGGGGGAGCATGAATCCCTCTGAAAGGTGAATGTACCAGTATTGGTCGTACTATACCTTCTGTCATCCCCCATATCGATGTGAATTTGCAAATATTTTTCTTCCAGTTCACTGAAAATTCTTTATTCCCCGTCACGTGGAATGATGCACCTGAGTCCAATTACCACATGCTCCCCATCACTATGTTGGCCATGCATGCAATGAGGGTAAAGTCAAGCTCAAACTATGAAGCCAAAGCTTCACGTGTTTCTCGTCCTGAGGTCTTCTTGCTTGTTTTCTTGTCCGAACACTTCGTGGCATAGTGCCCAAATTCATGACAATGGAAGCATTTAATTTTTGACAAATTTTTCTTCTTGCCCCTTTGACTGGATTCTAGTTTCGATTGGGATTTCTTCCCTTTTCCCTTATTTTCCTTTCCATCCAATGCAAAATTTCATTCATTTTCCTTCGAACCATAAGCACTCCTAATTCGATAGTTTCTCTCTCCCATTCACTGAATCGTGATAGTTATGCCAGCTCTTGGGAAGGCCCAGAAGGGCTAGGCTTACCAAGTCTTCTTTAGGGACATTAACACCGACTCCTCAAATTTCATCATGACATTGTATTAACTTGCTCAGATAATGTGGAATTGCGTCATTCTTCTACATCTTGATACTTCGAAGTTTATCCTTGAGCACCAGCTTCAGGTGGTCACTACTATTCTCGAACAATTCTGTCAGTGCTTTCCACATCGCGAACAAAGTTTCTTTTAGTGGAGATTCGAGACAATATGATCCCATATTGGATGCTTCTGTGATTCATGATTTGAGCCAAGATTTCCTGGAGAAATCACATACAAAACTTAGGGTTGACGCATTTCGAACCTCTATCAAGGTTATCATCAAGACAAGGATGGGGAGCAATATCAATAGATCACTAATTTATATCAGCGCTGCAATGGTCAAAAAGAAATATAAATAAAAAGAAACATTAAGGCATAAAAAGCAATTTATTTATTAGTTATTTTTAAATTTTATATCATTTATTTATTTTTTATTTTAGTTTTCAAAATTATTATATGACTTTGACCATTTTTATATTAACATATATATATTAAGATTAAACCTATCTACAACACTACCAATTAAAATTAATTAATAATAAATAATTGATTGATTAATAACTAAATCTATATAATAAGAAAGGGAAATAATATAAACTGAAACTATTAAAAATTGTTAAATTCAATAATAAAACAAAATTCAAAATAAATAAAAGAAAGGAGATCATAAAACAAAACAAACACAAACCAGGACCAAATAAGTAAACAAAGGAGGGGCGAAAAACCAAGGGGGTTAAGAATAAAGGGAAGGAACCCATGATCTTCTTAACTTCTATCCATCATCCCTATTAAGAGTATTACTTATCTTCTCAATCTCGATGGCTTCTCTTAATTTTCGATGATGTAAATGATCAACCCTAGCAAGGACCTTAGAATCCTCTAAGAAAATATGGTGTTTTGACAATTTAGCATGTTCTGCTAGAGCAGAGGACTGAGTCCTACATTGTATAAGGTCCACTGCATACTCTTGAATTCTCTAATAAATGGAATGGCTAGTCTCTCCAATGGAATTAAATAAACACCCTTCATATTTTTAGGATCAATAAGTTCTTTAACGGATCTTAAAGAGCCACGAATGTTTTTTAAAGGTCTAAAAGTGGAGTCAATATTTTGTTTCCTCATAATCTTAGCAATATTTTCATTCATCCCCTAGATAAAGGGAATATGGACACTAGAGGCACCTCAACCAACTCTTTCTTAGTCCTAGGTCCCTGACTAGCTTTTAAAAAGGCTCAAAAACCTTAGAACTTATTATAACCATTATTCTTGAAAAAATTCATGAGATGGGTTTTCTCATTAGCCAAATGGTATTCATTAGAATATCATGTACTCCCTCCAACATTATTCTCCTTGCCTTGGCTACATCTTTCTTCCACTAAGCAAGGTTATGGGCATAAGATGCTTTAGGTTTTACAACATATGTCTTGATGTATTCTACCAATCCATTTTCATCCAATACCGCCTCCATGTGATCCTTCCATGCTACAAAATTAGAGGTGCCTTTGAAGGCATACTCTAGCCTTAGTCCATTGAAGGCCATCTTCTCAGCTTGGAAGAAATCTTGCTACACTTACCTTCAAATTCAAACCTCTAAGAAACAACTTCAAATTTACTGCTCTAATGTGAATCCATCTCAAATACCATGTACAAAATAGGTTGTGTATTTGCAACTGCTCATGAAGTTTTAATCAAAATCACAAGACACAAACCTACTCTACTACTCTGTGGACATTAATTCACAATTTAGAACAAAAATCTCAGACATGTAAGAAGAAATAACACACATGCAACAAGTATTTTTATATGGGGAAAGAAATCTACTAAAGAACCCCAATTATTGCTGGAATTAATCAAATGAATATAGATGTATTATAATTTCTCTGCTCAAATGACCTCACCCTGAAAGTGCACAAACTATCTATCTACTCACTGAAGGCCTCTTGCCCATACTGAGTCATAAATTTCCTCTGCTTGAGCTCATGTTTCCTTGCAGTGTTCCTTGAGGAATTAGCCTCTATTATTTAGGAAATTTCTCTAATTGAACTATGAAATTCCTTAGGCTGATCATTTGACTGCATGCAACACCTGTACACTCAAGACTGGTCTACAACTAACGTTACACTACCTTAGAATCTCCACCTCAACTGGGTAACTCGAATTCTTTGCATGCATGAGATAATTTTGGGTTGATTGATTAGTTAACTAGATGATTGCGGAGTTTGATTAAAGTCTCATTACTTAAATAAACTTACACTAGTTCCTCCAAAAATTGGAACTAGTTTAACTAAAAATAACCTGAGATAACTGACATTGATTGCTACAAATTACCAATCACACATGCAGAACTAAACTCTAACTCCTCCAATTTAAATTTACTAAGTAAATTGGGTGACATAATCCATGTCACACAAGTTAACATCATCCAAGTTTTCTTTTGATGTAGAAATTAAAATTTCCTCAACTTAATCAAGGAAAAATCAAATTGAGAATTTCTTACTGCATTTTTCAACAAACTCTTCCACCTGCAACAATCAATAAAGAGGATCCTTTTCCTATACCTTTGTTGATTTCTTTTACTTCACAATATTTTTTTGTGTTATTTATATTAGTTTCAGTTTAATTTCTTTCATGCATTTTCCCCATTACCTTCAATGCTTTGTTTGTCCACGTTTATCCACTAACACATCTCATTTATTGGTATACTCTTTGTAGGAAGCAACTAGCTACAAAGAAGGTGTTTTGGGACTCATAAGCAACCAAACACACCATAGAAAATGATGACTCCACTTGCTTGCCTTTTTTAGTCTAATTGTTGTTTTGCAGGCCTTTCTTCTCTAGCATTTTGTTATGTTGTTATCCTATCATCTCTCTGGAATTTTGCGGGACCTGTGCATGGCCCAAACATCCCTCTATTCATCTTTCGAGTCGCCCTCATAGATTTTTTCAGAGAAAGTCATGCAGGTCTCACAGTTGTGCAAAACATAACCTGCGAGAAACACAGAGAGTCAAGAATTTCATTGTAATTCCCTTCTCTAGAGTGTTGTGGCAACCTTTAATGATCTACCCACACTCCTACAATTTTTTCTAGCACAGACAAGTTTCCAAATTTCTTTGTTAGCCATCATATGTAGGAAAATTGCTTATCGTTTACTTCAAAAATTGTTGCATTCAAACATATCTTAATTAGGAGGAAAGTAAACTGGCCCTAATCCACATATATTTTCAACTTATTTTGCTCACTCATAATATATCTTAATTAGGAGGAAAGTAAGTGGACATAATCCACATATATTTTCCAACTTGTTTTGCTCATTTCAAAATTCACATAGCTTAATTAGGAGAAAAGTAAGTGGCCTTAAATCCACATGTCTTATTTACTAACCAAAAAAATTATTTCATTTTAATTATTATCGGGACTAGGATTGGGTGTTAGTAAAGAAAGAGAGTACCCCTTGCTTCCATTGTGTCCTTGTGACGATCCTATGGTTGAATTTGAAATCTTTCTCAAAGAAATTTGTTTCCATTTTCTTATATGCTTACACAGTGTAATTAGAAAGGAAGTAAGTGGCCCATAATCCACACATTAGTTCTTTTCTTACAAGGAACAAGAATAACATAGTGTAATTAGGGGATTTTTGTAAAGCATCATCGCATATCCACATCACTTCACACTTTTGTATGCTTGCTATTTCACTTGCACACACATTGAGCTACTCTAAACTTTGTAAAAAGGGTGTCCACTTTCCGGAGCTTTTGTAGTTTGTTTGTTTTTAGCTTTACATATTCACACCTTAAGTGAATTAATATTCTCTAAAACACCCATAACTTGAACACATTAAATTCCCCACAGGGGCCACAAGATCATTTATAATTCAGGTTATGACCATGGGGGTAGGCAACACATAAGTCGTCATTAGTTATTCTACATTTTCAAACATAGAAGCTGAATTTTAGGTATCTTAAAATATTGCATCATCCACTGAAAAATCTGGTACATGAGAAGAAACTCGTGAAGGGGGTGCATTATCACATACCTTCATGTTGTCTCCCGATGTCTGGCAACGGTATTGGGGGCAAACCTAAGAACCAGAAGTTGAAGTTCACTCATTCCCACTAGCTGCAAGTAACGTAATGGCCAAACTTAAGTTATCTTTCCTTATAGGTTGACATGCAAGAGAATTTATACCTAAGGCGGTCTTAGTAACGTTGTTGGAATTGTCGCCGGTTTTTTCGAGATGTAACCCAGTACCCCCCATTATAACCCTCTCAGCCTTGGTTGATTCTATGTTACTGGAAATGTTGCCAGTGCTTTCAGAGCATGACCCTAGTATCCTATTAAGGAGTCATATCAAGGTTCCAATTACTATTTGAAAGGAAATTATGTTAGGTCTATATGGATCTTTATCATATGTAATAAAACCTCACAAAACCATTTTTTGATTGTTTCACACATTAGATAGATAAAGTGAAAATTAACCACTTATTTTTCGCTTTACTTTATGTATGTGATTCATTTTTGTTTATTCAAAGATTCCTCCCTCACCACATCAAGTAAAACACACCCATAAAAAGAACCATAGGGGATCCAAGCGTTACCTATTGCTCTCATCGCATTCTAAACCCCCCCCCCCCTTTATCAAGAGGTGTGTCAGGTCTCTCGCCATCTAAGCGTAGAACACACCATTTAGCGACCTTGATTGGTTCATATTTATTGGATCAACTTTGATTGGGACCCCTCCCTCTCAAAGTACTTATTTCACCACCCCTCAGGGGTGTCCACATACTACCTCGCCGAGTAGTCCCACGCATACTTCCCCACAAGGGGCTCCTTTGCACACTACATTTCAAAATCATTTTATGATGGTTAACACCAACCAAATCTCGTTTCTTGCTTCCTTGAACCCCCCAAATTTAAGTAAGCTCACAAATGATCCCATTGCTCACAATCAACAATGGCTACCCATTCCAACCAAGTTGCCTTATGATATTCCAAAGTTTGAAGGAAAACAAGGGGAGGATCCTGCAAACCACATCATGACCTTTCATCTACGATGCTCATCTAATAACATTATAGCTTACTCAATTCACTTGAGACTATTTCAACGCACCCTCATAGGCCCTGCAACGAAAAGGTATGTAAGGAAGACCTCGAACTTCCATGCAACCTTTGACTCCTGTTACACAGTAATTTGTCACCATTTGTCACCGTCCTTGTTACCCCTCTCCTGCACCTTGGAGGACGCATTCCGGGACTTGTGAGAAGTGACAAGACTTGAAACCACTTGCATCATTCCCCTCTGAATATGAGCTTCACATGCCTTGAAGACATCTCCTGCAATTTTCCCATAAAAATGACCCTTTTTACATTAGCGCGGGACCGCTGTGTTCTTCCCGCGCCAATGGGGAAAATCCTCTAAAAGGGGCGCACTATTAGCGCTCTGTCCCAGATTCGCAATCGCGCCAACCTATTTGGGCAAATTTTTTAACCAATCAACCTCCGAACATTCTTTCCAACTCATTCACCAACTGAATCTATGTTAGGTGAGGATGGTTTGGCTTCGAATCTCCTTGAATGGGAAGTAGTTTGCCACCCTTCCATGGAAGTTTCCAAGTGATGAAGCCAAATCCTAATTGTTGTGATTGATCTTATCTCTTCCCCTTGCATCTATAAAAGCTTGTCTCCATGCTTTGAGCAAGCTAGTAGTAGTGGTAGTAGTTCTGATTCTAGTGGCAATACTTGTGCTGAAAGGAAGATATCAAGAGATTAGAGTTGCAAGAGCCTTCTTTGTGTCCATAAGGCTTAACCTAAGTAAGGAGATCTTGTCACCAAAGAGAGAGAGGCTTGTTCCTCATCCCTTCAAGCTTTGCAAGACTTG
>APFE030418987.1:0-16980 GCA_000404065.3 Pinus taeda
GAACCTTTCTTTGTAAAAAATATATCAAGGTTAGGCGGAAAATCTATATCCATTTCCCTAGCCCTTCTTAGGGCAACGGAAAAGAGCCAGAGCCTCAGTACGTCAACGCCAGACAATATAATCTCACTTTATCCACCCACATAGAATTAGTGATTTCAACCAGCTTTAAAAGTCTCATATATATCAGGGTGGGGCTTGTTGGTGTCACGTTGTTGTTCAGTTTACAAGCTTAAATCTAGTCTTACCCGTGAGCTGTTTTATAGGGGAAAAAAATTTAACACATGCTAGATTTTCTTTTGGCACAAACAAAACCACATTGCATGGTGAAAGAAATCTTTTATGTGCTAGATTTGTTTTACCTTACAGTGTTTGTGTCCAAGTTAGAAACAAATCTTATGCATGTTGGAATTGTTTTACCTTGTAATGCTTGTATTTATGCTAGAAGGAGCTAGTACATACTAGATTTATTTTACTTTATAATGTTGGCATTGTGTTAGAAATATTTCTAGTGCATGAGAGATTTGTTTTACCCTATAATGTATTTATTTGTATTAGAAACAAGTCTAACGTGCAGTATATTCCTTTTACCCTACAATGCTTGGGTTCGTGTTTTTGTTTTTCCCTACAATGCTTTTATGTTTTTCCTTACACTACATTTGTTTTACCTTAAAATTCTTTTGCTTGTGCTAGAAAAAAAATCTACTAGGCATTAGATTTGTTTTACCTTGCAATGCTTGTGTTTATGTTCGAAACAAATCTCGCTCATGCTATATGTATTTTACCATAAAATGCTTTTTCTTTTATAGAAACAAATCTAACACTCTATATTTATTTTAGCTTTGAATTATTTTTCTTTGGTGAGCTTTACCTTACAATGGTTTTTTGTTTTTCCTTGCAACAGATTTGTTTTACCTTACAATTTTTTTTTTGGTGTTACAAACGAATGTATTGAGTGTTAGATTTGTTTTACCCAGCAATGCTTTTGTTTATGCTAGAAGCAATCTAGCACATGCTAGATTTGTTTCATCCTGTAATGTTTCAGTAAATACAAACTAATATATTTATTTGATTTATACGGAACAAGTATTACATGAATAGATTTACCCACCATTTAAATTAGTTTATTTTAAGAGTTAAAATTATTTTTTTTTAGAAATGTAATTATAATGGTCCAATTCAAGCAAACAAAGTAATTGTATGTTAATTTCTACCTAAAATCTAATAAATTTATTAAATTATAAACATACTAATTAATTATATATTATTTTTTAGAGTATATTCCTTAGTTTGTTTTGGTTCTTATTTTAGTGCAAGTTGCACTTCTAATATTGGTGCTACATATGACCTAACATGTTTTTTTTACTTTTATATAAAAAAATAAGTTATAATAACACAATGAACCATCATTCAAACCACTAATTTTTAATTGTTCTAATGAAAAGAGAAAGCACAACTGAAAAAATAATTGTAATATTCCAAATCAAGTAAACAAACAAATTATCTAATAATTTCTATATACAGATTGATCAATCTTTTAAAATTTCCAAAAACTAGGAAATTTTAATATGAGCCACCATTCAAATAATAATTTTCATTAACAAAATATATTGCTAAAAAAAAATATTCTAATAATATATTGGTATCGTGAAATATATGTCAACTTAAATTGATAAAGGCTACAAAATACAATAATAATTCATGATGTCATACATATAATGACCAATAAATCATGTTATAAATATTATATATACATCTATGCATGAACTAGACACTTGTTATCTTAAGGCACTATTAATTATGATTCAAAATTCTTGAAAGAATATCACATATTTTTTTCCTTCTTGAAGTTATTCAATATTGTTCATAGCACATAAATCAACCAATTATCATCTTGGTTTGTTCTATTGAATGGAGTAGCAACAAACACATTTTCTTTGGGATTTTCTTTTATGATCTCAAGTTAACAATTCACTATGACAATATTAGTTTCAATCATATTGGGTATGCATTTCCCATTCTCTTTTAATGATTTAGTATGCAAAATAATTTCCATATTGTTAGTGATCTTATGTCCCTTAACGATTTACAATCCAAAGTAATTCACATACACACACAAGTTGACCTTGTGATGTTTCTCAAACAAACTTTTTAAAAATTCTTCTTGTGGTTTGCTTCAAATTTGTCATCCAAATTGTAATGTTCATAGATTTATTCTTGAAACACACTTCAAGGAAAAAAATTCATGCAGTCGAAACCAAAATATTTTTTTCTCTATTATGCAATCCACATCCTTTCAAATTTCCTTAATATATCCTATAGT
Source organism: Pinus taeda (assembly GCA_000404065.3). Taxonomy (NCBI): domain Eukaryota; kingdom Viridiplantae; phylum Streptophyta; class Pinopsida; order Pinales; family Pinaceae; genus Pinus; species Pinus taeda. The sequence goes on from APFE030418987.1 coordinate 2,321, forward strand.
TGTGTCATCATTAGTGTATAATAAAAAAATCTTTTTTAACACTAAATTACTAGTTTATTTTTAAATATTTTCACTACAACATAATAACATCTAATCCAATTAAACTAATTTATTCAGGCTAAAAAAATTAGCACGAAAGAATTGTTGGAAAACAACACTTACCTTGAAAACAAATTCCGCTATTTATAGATGAGCCAATCTTCTTTTGTTTTATATTCATAGGACTTGGAGAAAAAAAAAAATGTCAAAACCTCAATAAAACGCCGAAAATACTTCACACACTTGCATTTTTAACCTTGTTCTAGTCGTTAGTTTTGTTCTCTTATTTGTACCTGTAATATGCATATATATAATATATATATAATGATTGCAAAAAGAATTAAAATTTGAAAAGTAACCAGAGAAACAACATCACAAATTATAAGTACTAAGTACATGATATGATGTTATCTTCATAATTATAAGCTTGCACGTCATCTTGTTTGTTTCATCCTTATTTTTAAGGAAAATAAAGACATAAAATGGTTTGAACTTGTAAAATGAATGAAAATCATTAAATAATAGAGAAAATTGGTTGACAAGTATTAACTACTTAATATTATGTTTTTTTCTATATGATAGCTTTGTTTCATTTTTATTTAATCAATTTTTTTTGTTTTTCTTACTTCTCACTTTAATGAACAAAAGGCATGCTACAAAATGTGACAAACAAGTGTTTGAGTGCTTTCGCCAATACAAAGTTCCTGTTGAGAAGAAAAGTGGAAACTACATCAAAGTTTTGAGGACTAATATAGGTGTCAAATACATCTCAAATGACTTCATTTGTTTCTGTAGGGAGCATGGAATTCACAAGAAATTTACAACAAGGTGTACACATCAGCAAAATGAGTCGTGGGAAGGAAAAATAGGACCATTATGGAAATGGAAAGGAGTATGTTGAAGGGAAAGCATTTTCCAAATGACTTTTAGGCTGAAGTTGTCACTTGTGCAGCATATATCATTAATAGGTGTCCAACCAAAAGTGTCAAAAATATGGTTCGTCAAGAGGAATAGAATGAAAGAAATCATAGTGTCACTCACATGAAAGTGTTTGGATGTGTAGCTTATGCACATATCCGGAACAAATTAAGGAATAAGTTGGACAGCAAGGGGGAGAAATGCATATTTGTTGGATATAGTGATGAATCTAAGGTATACAAGCTCTAAAATCCATTAACCAATAAGGTCTTAATCAACATATATGTGTAGTTTATAGAAGAGGAAACATGGGATGGAAGTTTAGAGAAGACAATCAATGTGAAAAAATGTATACCACATGAAGACAAAGAGAAATTGATTGTAGAAAGAAATTCCTCAATGGTGACTCCTGCTCCTATTCAAGCTCAACAAAGCAGTGAACAAGTAACACCATCTACAAATAATAGAACAGTGTCACACAGTTAAGAAAGAATTACTCCAAGTACAATGTAAATACCTACATCATCATCTACTTCAAGCACAACATCAAGTGACATGTCAAGCCCATCTTCCGCAAGCATGAGAAGACAAACATTTATAAATTTAAGTCAAATTTATGAGCAAAATGATATTCATAATAGTGTAGATATGAATTCCTTATTTGAATTATTTTTTCATGTAGATGACCCAATCCATTTTGAGCATACAATAAAAGAAGAAAAATGGTTAGTAGCGGTGGATGAAGAATAGAGGAAATAGAAAAGAATGATACATGGGAGTTAGTGGACCTTCCACAAGGAAGAAAAGTAATTCGAGTGAAATGGGTCTATAAGACCAAGAGTAACGTCGAAGGAAATATTGAAAGGCATAAAGGAAGGCTAGTTGTTAAAGGATACAAGTAACAACAACATGGAAGAGATTATGTGAATACATTTGCGACAGTTGCAAAGATGGAGATAGTGTGTACAGTGTTTTCAATTGTCACACAACATAAATGGAAAGTGTATCAAATGGACGTGAAGTCATCTTTCTTGAATGGACTGCTGACATAGGAAGTCTATGTTGCAAAACCACCTGGTTATGAAGTAGAAGGTCAAGAAGACAAGGTGTATAGGTTGAGGAAATCTCTTTATGGGATGAAGCAAGCATCACGTGCACGGTATAGTGGGATAGCTACTTACTTGATGGACAATGGCTTTGACAAATATGAAAGCAAGCCTACAAAGTGATGGTAAGCTTCTTATTGTTGTTCTATATGTATATGATTTAATTTTTACAAAGAGTGATGATTTACTCATTGTTGATTTCGTAGAAATCATGAAAAGTGAGTTTGAAATGACATACTTGGGGCTCTTAAGGTATTTTTTGGGCATAGTGAAGCAAATAGAAAATTTTATTTTTATTTCTCAAGAGAAGTATGTAGAAGCCCTTTGGAAAGGTTTAATATGCATAACAACAAGCCCACACCAACTCCAACGGTCAGGGGGTTGAAAATGACCAAAGAATATTGCAGCCACAATATCAATCTGACATTATACAAATGTATGGTGGGCAGCTTGATGTATTTGACAACAACTAGGCCTGATATATTATATGTAGTGAGTTTGGTGTCAAGGTTCATGGATACACCCAAGTAGACACATTGGAAAGAAGCCAAGAGTATGGAATCTTGTACACCACAACAAATATTTTTAAGTTGGTTGGTTACACTTACAATGACTTGGAAGTGTTGATGATAGAAAGAGCACGTTAGGATATGTTTTCAATTTAGGTTCAGGACCTATTTCATGGGCCTCCAAGAAGCACTCGATACTAGATAGTGTCATTGTCAACAGCAGAGGCTGAATATGTTGTCGCAATAGCAATAATGTGACAAGCAATTTGGATGAGAAGAATGTTAAGGGATTTATGTCATGAACAAGAGGGAACCACATATATTTCCAGCGACGAAAATTCCGCAATTACACTATCAAATAATTTATTTTTTTACAAGAGGAGCAAACACATTGACACTAAACATCATATTATTAGAGAATTGATTGACAATGGTGAAATTATGTTGAAGCACAGCAGGTCACCGGAACAATTTACAGACATCTTCACAAAGCCATTGACATGTGAAAATTTTGTTTATTTGCGAATTGTCAAAGGAGGGGGAGTGTTGGAAAAATTAATCTCAACCGCCACGGTTATTAAACTGACAGCAGCCATATTTATAGTACACGAGCAAACCCAGCAATTAGATTTTTATTGAAGGTTGCAAATTTTGTTTGCAAGGTGAAGTATATGGATTAAGTGAAGTTCTAGAGTAACACATCAGATAATTAAGAACGAATGAGAAATTAATGCATGGTTCTTAAATTGTATGATCCATAAATTTATTCAGCAATTGATATATTATGTACCGTGAAACATAGAAAATCATTTTTTGTGCAATGGCTCTTTTTGTCTCTTAATATTTTTTACTTTGTTATGAATTAATGTGTTAAAACTCGTAGGTTTAAATATATATGTAAGTTCAAGTCTTTACATTAGTGGCGAACTTAAGTCTAAAAAATTTCAGGGAGAAAAATCATTTTTTTACAATGGCTCATCGTATGTCTTGGTGGCGAATGTAAGTCTCAATGGTTTTCTGCGGCTTCATAATTCCACGTCCAGCGAGATTTACTGTCTACTTATATTTGATGAAGGTCCTTAATAAAGTCAGTCTCTCAAGTTTATGGTTTTTTAAGTGTGGCCGCAGATTTCTGTGTGGTTGAGATGGTATTACTTGGCTTCCCCCTTGCACGGACTCTGTATAGACTGGTAGCATCTCAGTTCGGGGATATCTCAGATGAAATGGCGATGCCCGATGGTGGTAAACAAGAGGTGAAGGAATTCTTGACGCGCTACTTTGGATATAGGCAGGATTTTATGGGACAAGTTGCAGTCGTTACAGTGTCATTCCCAGTTTTATTTGCACTAATTTTTGCCGTCAGCATCAGAACTCTCAATTTTTAAACGAGATAGCAAAACTTTACATTTTGTTTGCTTGTAGTGATTTCTCGCCCTCAGGGTCAAAGCTTTCAATTTAAAGACGAGAAAGAAAAACATCGTGTTATGTTGTCTTTTACCAAAGTCAACATTGTATGAATGCATATTAGAGGGGCTTAAATACCTTCCCTGATAACATCATTGGCATTTGGTAATTTAAAAGTCTAAATTACTATTTCTCACTGATAACCTTATTGGCATGTTAAAAGTATAAAATATTTTCTTTTGGTTGTTAGAGTTAATGCTTCAAATGGATTTTGAACTTATAAGTGGATGCTATATTCATTTGAGATTTTATATTTTTTTAATGTATTGAGAGTTTAGATGGGAGCACATTAGATTTTCCATAAAGCATGATGGATGCTATATTCATTTGAGATTTTATATTTTTTTAATGTATTGAGAGTTTAGATGGGAGCACATTAGATTTTCCATAAAGCATGATATGGATGCTATATTCATTGGAGATTTTTTATTTTTTTAAATGTATTAAGAGTTTAGTGATGTTCGTTTGTGTATTAATTAAACCTCTTTTTCATGTGAATGAAAAAAAAGAGGGTTCCGAATTCCATATGGATGCTATATTCATCGGATATTTTAAAGAGTCTAGTGATGTTTGGTTTTGCATTAATTAAACCTTTTTGTCATGTGAATGAGAAAAAAAATGAGAGTTGTGAATTTCTTATGGATTGTGTATACATGGGAAATTTTATAATTTTTAATTTATAAAGAGTTCAGTGATATTTGTTTTTATGGATTGTATATATATGTGGGAAATTTTCTACTTTTAATTTATAAATAGTTCACGATATTTGTTTTGTATTGATTTCTTTTTATGTGAATGAAAAAAAAGGGTTTTGAATTTTTTTTATTTAAACACAATATTTTTTTATATTACTTTGAAATACAAGTTGTTTCTTTTTAATTTTAAAATAAATGAAAAAGGCTATTGTGATGTGACATTTCTATTGTCATGGTAACTACATATTGGAAAATAATTTCTATAAGTTTCTTAAATTCCTATAATTTAGTGTTTCATAAATTGTACTTGTTTTGATGAATGGGTTGATTCAGAGATTTTGATCTTCAACTTGAACGCAGATCAAAGTTGACACTAGGGTTTTGCATTAGGGTTTCATGCAAGGACGCGCAGGGGGAGCAAAACTCCCTCCTAATGCCACGTATTCACAGAAGGATGCAAGGAAGCAGGAGGGAAGCATTTCAAAAAACCATTGAGAAAGATTTTAGAAGAAAGAGGCAAGGAGATAGTTGGAAGAAATGAATCCCAGGATCAGGGAGGGAATCAATAGGAAACAATTAAAGAAAAGGAGAAGGGAGGGGATAGTGGAAAAACAACTTCCACAAGAACTGCAGGAGTTTGCAAACCCAAATCGAGCATCATTCCCTGGGTCATATTGAGTGATCCCGCGATTCAAGCGCACAGGGACTGTATGAAAGAACATGCGATCATCTACAAGTTCATGGGGTTATGGCCAATGGAGAGGGCTTTATAGATATGGAATAGGAGCCACTGGAAGCCAAAGGGAGAAATACATTTACATATGGGTTCTAAGGGCTTCTTCGTTGTGGTGTTTGCAAGCCTAGAGGACAAAGATCGAGTGTTTGAAGGGGGATCTTACTTCTACACTGCGGCAGGACTCTACATGCGGCCATGGATGATGAATTTTATTCTGAAACGTGAAACATTCACATCCGTACCGGTTTGGATCATACTATACTCATTACCTCTCGACTACTAGCAACCAGAGCCCTTGAAAACCATAGGCAACAAGCTGGGACTTTTTTTGAAAATTTCAGAGGAAACTCTCAAAGGTAAATATACTTCCTTCCCCCAAATATGTGCGGAAATGGATCTATCTGAAGCCCTTCCAGAAGCCATAATCTTACAGGTATATGATGAAGAATGGGTGCAAAAGGTGGACTATGAGCACATACCATTCAGATGCCGCAATGTCATGAATATGTCCATCTATTCAGAGACTACCCTACAAATAACTTGGAAAGCAATGGCAAAACCCTTGTGGACAACAATCATGAGGGTTTTACCAAGGTTGGGGGCAAAGGGAAAGGGCATAAACGATCACACAAGAAAACAAGCGAACACAAACAAATAAGACACAACAGTTTCAAGATACTAGAGGTAGTGGAGGAGAGCGTGGAGACAGTCTAGTTTAAGGAGAACATCCTTAACGAGCAGGATATGGAAGCTGAAATGGAGGATATCCCAGCAAACAACCAAAATACAGAGGAGCTACAAAGCTACATGGAGATCAACAAGGACCATGAGATGACTCCAAGTGAGGCAGGTATGGAGGACCACGAACTGCAGGAGATTCTAGACAGGGAAATTCTAGATCTCGAGCAATTTCTGGAACAAGGAAAGAACAAAGGAGTGGACTCATTGCCAAAAGAAGATTATGATCGAGTCCAACAACTCTATATATGGAGGGCACAATTGAAGGGAACTGGTGTCAAAAGAAACCACGAAAGCAAAGAGAAGAGTGGAGTAAAAATGATGGAGAATCCATAGACACTATCTCCAAAAAACCCAGGGAGGAAAAGAGGAAGGAAAAGACATAATGAACTGCTAAATTAATGTGGGAAACTACTAATTAACTCAGGTAAGATGAAATATCTTACCAACTATTCTTTTACCAACCTTTCTTAATGAAGCTTACAACCTAGAATATTAGCGGTTTAGGTAGTAGAAGGAAACAAATAAATCTTAGTAATAGAATAAAAGAAGAAAAACTAGACATGGTCTTTATTCAAGAGAAAAAATGTTCAATGGAGAAAATAAGAGAAATTCATAACAAATGGTTAATCAAGTATTATTATTTAGAAGTTAAAGCTAATAACTCTGCAGGTGGGATTCTCACGCTGTGGAATCCACAAAATCTAGGAATCCTAGATGCTAAAGCATCCAGGAACTATCCTTTTGTGGTTTGTAGTCACGTAGGTAACCAGGAGACTTACATGATAACTAATGTATATGGCCCTCAATAACAAGCAGATAAACTCAAGCTTCTTACCTCCTTCAAAGGTCTCAAAGCACATTATCCCAATATACCCTGGATACTTGCAGGTGATTCAATATGCTAAGATCTCTCTCGGAAAAAAAAGGTGGCACTAAACAGCTTGGCAGAGACTCTGAAGCCTTCCAAGATTTCCTCTTGAACATAGTTGACACTGAGACTATAAATGGAACCTTCACCTGGAACAATAAAAGAGGAGGAGTTTCCCAAGTGGTGTCAAAACTAGATAGGTTTATCGTTTTTGAGGATCTCCTCCTTACAGGATCAGCCATCAGTGTCCATTCTGCCCTTTGGTGGCTCGGATCATTGGCCAGTTCAGCTAGAAGCTTCCTTTATGGGCACTCCAAGAAATAGGCCTTTCAAATTCGAAAATGTCTGGCTCTCTCACCCCAAATTTACCAGTAACATTGCCAAATGGTGGAAGGAGGATTTGAATATTCATGGCACTAAGATGTACATGCTCTAGCAGAGACTGAAACACATCAAATCTAAACTTAAGGATTGGAACAAAAAGAAATTTGGTGATATCATCAAGGCAAGAATGAGTACTGAGAATAAACTCCATGAAATCAATCAGATTAACATCACAAAGGGCTTCAATGAGGAAAGGCAAAAACCGAGTGACTCTTTGCAAGAAAAATGGGAGGAGCGTTGCTTACAAGAGGAAACATTTTGGAGACAGAAATCCAGAATTCAATGGAGAAAAGAGGGAGAAAGGAAAACTAAGTTCTTTCAAAAATCCACTATGGCCCACAGGGCACATAATAGAATCACAAAGATAAAGGATTCTCAAGGTATTGAGCTTGTCACTCACAAGGACATGGAATCAATCCTAGTACAACACTTCTCTAACATTGCAAAGGAGCCATTGGAAGACAGATCTAGGTACATTAATAAGTCCACCCAGCCCATTCCCAAGTTAGTCACCAGTGAGGACAACCACAATCTAAACATGTCAGTCTTGGAAGAGGAGGTTAGTGATGTGATCAAGGAAATGCAAAGTGGAAAAGCACCAGGCCCAAATGGTTTCAATGTTTATTTCTTCAAATCCTATTGGGATACAGTCAAACATGACATCCTCAAGGTTGTGGAAGACTCAAGACAACACAAAAAGGTTTTGAAAGCACTAAATACGACCTTTATATATTTAATCCCCAAAAAGGAAAATGCTATGACCCCGGATAGGTTTAGGCCAATTGCCTTATGTAATGTAGTGTATAAAATCATTTCCAAAGTGATAGCCAATAGCCTCAAGCCACTTCTACCTTCTCTCATCTCAGAAGAGCAAACAGGCTATGTGGAAGGAAGAGAGATTCTGAACAACATCATCCAACCACATGAGGTGGTACACTTTCTCAAAAAAAACAAGCAAGCAGGTATGATCATTCAATTGGACCTCGCAAAAGCATACGACAAACTCAACTAGTCTTACATTAGAGCCATTCTAAAAGCCTATGGCTTTGACCAAAACTGGATAACATGGGTTATGGCACTAGTCACCTCAACCAGTTTCTCCATTCTGCATAATGGAGCTCTCTCTAATACTTTTACTCCTTCTAGAGGGCTTAGACAAGGGGACCCACTCTCCCCCTTCCTCTTTGTCCTCGTGATGGAAGGGCTTGGTAGGGCAATCAAATTGGCAAATGTTGAAGGTAGAATTTAGGGGATCAAGCTCACCCTAGATGGAGAGGCTAACTCTCATCAACAATTTGTGGATGATACTATGCTGCAAGGTATACCCATAGTTAGGGAAGCAAAGGCAATCAATAATATCTTAAATGATTTCACTATGGCAGCAGGCACAGAGGTAAGCCAAAACAAGTCTAAGGTTTTCTTCTTTAACACTAATATTCTTATACAAAGAAATATCACCAAGATTCTTGGTTTTCAAAGGGACCATTTGCCTTCCAAATATCTTGGCATTCCTCTTACAGACAAACCTCTGTGTAAGCAAATATGGGAACCTATTTTAGACAAAATTCTGGACAAAATCAACAATTGGACTTGTAGAGCTTTAAACTTTGCAGGGTGACTTGTGCTTATTCAAGCGGTATTGCAAGCCATTCCCAAATTCATATTTGCAACTATCCCTGCTCCTCAAAGGATTAAGCAGCAAATAAGAATCATTCAAATAAACCTTCTGTGGGCAGAGGGGAAGCGAAAAATAAGTGGGCTCTAGTTTCCTGGGACAAGCTCTGCAAGCCCAAAAGCCATGGTGGTTTGGGGTTGCATGATCCGAAAACACTGAGTCAAGCTTTGGGAGCAAAGCTCTGGTGCTAATGGATCAAGGAGCCGAGAGCCCCGTGGACCAAGATTTGGACACAAAAGTGCACCAAGCACTAGCAGGAACAGGATCACATTAGAATGATAGGACCAATCAGGGGCTCACACATATGGAACCTTGTGTGGGAGAACAAAGGTATTGTTTAGCAACACTATTTTTGGGAAATTCGAGCAAGGGATCAAGCTCATTTATGGGAGGACAGCTGGCAACAAGAACCCATCCCAAATAGGAATGAACTGGTAGCCCTCAAGAGAGACAAAAATAGCAAAGGTCTTTTATTAGTAAAATATTTCTAGGATCTAGGGAGGGATAAGGAAAAATGGAGGAAATGGAAGGACCTAAGTTACAATGAAGAGAGCCCTCTGAAGGCAATGGTAGAAGTTCTTGCCATGGACTTAGAGTAAATATGGATTCTGGTTTCCTCCTCACCTGACCAATTAATATGGGGAAAGAATAATGAAGGCAACTATAACCTCAGAGAGGCAAAACAGACAATCACAGGATTTAACTTTGTAAATGCTGAGAAATTCTAGCAGGAGTTGTGGGAAACTCCTCATTAGATGAAAATAAAATTATTTATTTGGCTAGTTCATCAAAGGAAAATCCTAACTTGGGAAAAGCTTCTTAAGAAAGGTTTCATTGGCCCCTCTAGATGTCACCTTTGTCACTCTCATGAGGAAACAATTTAACACCTTCTAAATCTTTGCTCCTTTTCTGCGAAAATTTGGGATTGGGTGGCCTTAAGCTTCAAGCAGATCGACAGGGATAGGCTTAGCATATCCAACACTTTAACAAAATGGAGGAAGAAATTCTCAGAGAATGAGATCATAAACAAAGCCTCGATGCTTGTACCAAGCTTTGTCATCTAGAATATTTGGAAAGAATGCAATATGTGGATCTTCAAAATAAAGCCAGAGAGCCCCTGCTTATAATCAATCAGATTTTAAAACAACTCAAGGAAACAATTAGGAGCATTATGAGAACAACTCCCTCGAATCCTCCTCTGCCTCATGAGGAACACATTATTATTAATTTGGGTCTTCAATCCATCAACCCTCAAGGAATAAAGAAGGAAGTGAGAGCAATAAACTCTAGGGATAGGGGTTGCAGCCCCCTCCACAGGGCTTCTTCAAAGTAAATATTGATGGAGCTTCTAAGTGCAATCCCAAGGAAGCTGGCCTTGGGGGTGCCATTGGGGATCCTGAGGGGCACACAAAATACATTTTCCATGGCCACCTGGAAAAGGGTACCAATAACATGGCTAATTTTTTGGCTTTATATCAATATTTGGAGATCTCGGTGGAGGTAAATTTACAGACTGTTATCATTGAAGCAGATTCGGAATTGGTCATAAAAGTAGCCAAGCATATTCAAAATGGAACCTTGCCAAACAAAGTGTCAAAGCACTGGAAGCTGCTACAGGTTTTTCACCGTATCCACTCACACTTACGAATCCTTAAAACAAAAAGATTTGTTCATGTTAGAAGGAAAAAAAATATGCTTGCAGATAGGTTGGCTAATGAAGGAGTGGCCAATAAGGACAAGGACTCTCGACATCCAAGGGAGTTGCTTCCTACCGAAAAGTTGTGGGAGGATTGTTTCACACCAGCAAATGCAGATTGGGATTCATGGATGGACAGTGTTGTTCCAAAGGACAAGGGTGAGGATGACCTCACCTAATTCATATTCATTTTCTAATCATGGTTACTCTTCATAAATTAAATGGATTTCGGATGATGAATGAAGGTTTCGAGTTGAACAATGACATAGATTAGACTGCAGGTGTATAGTTGGCTCAGCAGGTTTCTATTGGTGACTCCAGAAGGATGGCTTGGAAAGGTCGGGCTCAAAAAGGCTGGTGGGATTGGACAGATGGTCTTCATTTGGCGATACCACGAACGCAAAACCATAAGTGATATATCGTGCAGGCTTCGAATGGTACTGGTTTAGTGGAAGAAGTACGTGATTCCACTCATGGGGTTACAGGTGGTGTCAGGATGAGAGAGGAAACAGCTCTCATCGTGTGGTTAACCTCTGTGCATCTCGGATGAATGATATCTTTGTGGGGCATTGGAACGAACCACTTCCTTCTATGGTTGGGATTAGTCATGCAGGTTACTCTAGGTTCTAGACCCAATGGTCCATGGTGGGACCCTCTATGGAACTGGTGCTCCATGAACCAGATCCCACTTCCTTGAATGGTTTTCTCCTGACACTATGTTGGTTTCTCGTTTTTTGGTTAATGCAAGCGATTCTAGTTAGGGGGTGATGAGTGGCAATGAGGGTAGAGAGGAAACTGCTCTCATTGTGTGGCTAATCCCTGAGCATCTTGGTCATGCAATATCCGTACTAGCTATCGGAACCTTGTCTTCAACGATGAGGATTGATTGAGCTTGTCGCTTGTTGACCATTGGTTCAGGTTGTTGGTCTATTGCGCATGGGTCTCGTACCCGTTTGCTCAATAAACTCTCATTTTTGTTGTTGTTGAGTCATTCTAGGGTTTTCTTTGGCTTGGTTGCTTCGGTCCTATATGCTTCCTTTCCTTGCCCCCTACTGTCTGGGGCACTCTGTATATTATGTAATTTACTTTGATTAATAGAAGGTTCGTCTCTTATAAAAATTTTTATATTTTTACCTATTTTTGTAGTTTACAAAATAAATATAACTTGTTACTCAGTGAAATTAAAGAATACAACAAATGAGTGAAAGTCATCTTAATTTTAAATGTAAATAAATGGTTTTTCTTTTTAGTTTTTTCTTTCTTTTTTTTTTAATTTTAGATAGAGATGAATCTTAAATTTTATATAATATCTATTCTATTACAAATAAAAAATTTATATCCAGTAATTTTATTTTTCAAGATAATGTTTCCAAATATTCCATTTCTTCAATGTACTTTTACACATTTAAAGACAATTACTAATTTATAAAAATCAAAATTCATCATTGTTGGAGGAAATGTGAGAAACTCCACACAAGTAACTTAAATCATTACCAGAGCCTGCACAATCAACTTGCTCCGCACTTACTGTGAGGTAATTCCACTTGGTTTGATATAAAGGGATCCCACAAACCAATTAGCACTTTTAGAGTTTCATTGAAAAGATAAAACTAATAGGAAGAGAAAATCCAACGGTAGTAATGTAGGTGTTGCTTATCCTTGTCAACTAAATGGATTTATTTATGTAGTGGTGAGTAATGCGTAGGTAGCGATAAGAAAGAACAAAGTAAAAACTAATATAATCTCCTTTTCATAACAAATGTGATTTATCACGCTTTGCAACCATATGAATATGCAGCAATAAGAATGAACAAAATAAAACTAATATAATCTCATTCCATAACGAATGTCCTAATTTATCGTTCTCTGCAACCCATATGAATCTGGAAATGAATACAAATGGTTGCCTTTAAAACAACAAATAACAACTTCGCAACCCATATGAATATGCAGGGATAAGAATGAAAAAGTAAAAACTAATATAATCTCCTTCCAGAAAGAATGTCTTGATTTATCACGCTCTGCAACCCATATGGATCTGGAAAGGAATACAAATGACAAATGGCATATGCAATGGTTGCATTGAAAAAAACAACGAGAGTGACTGCTCATCCAATCAAGCTAAACACTCTATACTCTATATAGAGGTGATCCATGCAACCAATTTTATGTGAAAGTCCTATTTCATATTTATTACAGTATGGCCTTCCTAACACTTCTAACCGTATTCATTGCAGGCGTTACCACCTATACATATTCATTGTAGAACTTAAGTGGCATTCATTTTGAGTGAGTTATCCCATGGCTTATAATATTTATTGACTTACCCTTCACTTAATTTTCTTTCGTTTTGTGAGTGAGTAATTGGAGACAAGTTATGCAAAGGAAGTGCGTGTGTTGAGGACGTGCGGAGGAAGTGTAAGTGTATGCAGAGCTCGTGCGAATGAAGCTTGTGAAGACATGGCTGTGCAAAAGAAAAATAGAGTTGGATCAGGTGCAAAGCAAATAAATTAAACACACAGCAGTATTCAAGCACATAAACACAAGAATTAACGTGGTTCACCCAACCAATCTGGGCTACGTCCACCAAACATAGGCATCAGGAATATATTAATCAAATTGGAGATTACATCAAGAAATCCTCACACTCTCTTAGTAAATCATCCGAATGATTGCCTGTTATATAGCATAGAGAATCTAACAGCCTCATAACTCCCTCACATCAAATATAGGAGGCATTAACTCCCTCCCAACAACCAGGAGCTAATCTAGGAACTGAATCCATATTGTTGTCATCCTTCAGAGATTTTTGCCTATTTGACTTCAAACAGAAAATCTCAACAATCTCCACCTTGACAACAATTCGCCTGATGCCTTGTTATTATTATTTTATCTTTTCTGCAAGCCAAGAGAAGCCAAACACTAACGTAGCTTCTCCAACAAAACTGGTTTCGTGAACATGTATGCACAGTTCTCCTTTGTATGCACCTTTTCAAGAGAGACTCCCCTTTCAGTGATAACCTGTCTTACAAAATGGTACTTAATTGGAATATGCTTTGATTTGCTATGGTAGGCCGGATTCTTAGCCAAATGTATTGCACTTTGACTATCACAAAGTAACCTGATGTTGTCCTGTAACCTACCAAACTCACCAAAAAAGCCTTTCAACCAAACTGCCTCTTTGCAAGAATGAGAAGCAGCAATGTATTCTGCTTCAGTAGTGGACAAAGCAACAATGTTTTGTAGCTTTGACATCCAGCTGATAGCTCCACCTGCAAGAGAAAAGACGTACCCTGAAGTTTACCTTCTCTTATCCAAGTCACCTGCAAAATCAGAATCAACATATCCGCAAACAAATTCACTACTCTTATTGTAAGAAATACAATAACTACTTGTGCCTCTAAAATACCGAAGCACCCATTTCACTGCTGACTAGTGTTCCTTACCCGGATTTGCCATGTACCTGCTGACAACCCCAACTGCAATGTGAAATATCTGGTCGAGTATAAACCATCGCATACATTAAACATCCTACTACATTGGCATATGGAATTCGAGACATATAATCCTTTTCTTCATCTGTATTAGGACATAAACTCGAAGAAAGCTTAAAATGGGAAGCTAAAGGGACTGAAACGGGCTTCACATTATCCATGCCAAACCTCAAAAATATTTTCTCAATATACTTTTGTTGTGATAGTCATAGCTTACCATTGCTCCTGTCTCTGAAAATCTCCATGCCCAAGATCTGTCTTGCTGCTCCTAGATCTTTCATATCAAACGTCCTTGCCATCTGAGCCTTCAACCTGTTGATTTCTTCTATGCTTTT
>APFE030418987.1:26832-37198 GCA_000404065.3 Pinus taeda
CCCAAAGACACTATCGCGCCGCGAACTTTTTCTGCGTGTACGCACCTGAACCTCCGTCGCTCTGCATACCCACGCACTGCGCCTTCGACGCCTCTGCGTACCCACGCACTGCGCCTTTGTCGCCCCTGCGTACCCACGCACTTATCCTTCTTCTGCTCTACGTGCCCACGCACTTGCACCGTTAATCACCTGCGTACCTTTGATTAGGGCCGAAATACAGTCAGATGCTCAGATCTGATCTTGTGCTCGAGTGATCACCCTTCACAGATTTGCTTTCAACTTCTCTTTTATAGATCAAGCTTTTAAACCAAGAACCCAATAATTCATATCTTAAGATATTCAATTTTCAAAAGATACACAAGCCAAATGATCTCCTTTGCTTTATATAGGCAAGCTCTTCCTCAAATCATGGACCAATACCACAGGCCAAAACCATAATAATACAATACCGTCGGCTAAATACCAAGGGTTGAACATAAGAAACCCCACGTGTGCGCGCTTTATTGCCTTGAAGAGTGTGCACTGGGGGTACGCACCTCCTGAACGGCTGACCTGCGAGTCTGGCCCGGGTCCCTGCACGGCTGACCTGCGGGTACGCATCTTCTGAACTGTTCTCCTGCGTACTTCTTAATTTTCATCATATTGAGGGCCTTGCCATGGGTGTTGCCATCAAGTACAACATCTGTAACATATGACCTCACCAGAAACATAATGCCAACAGTACCTCCATCTAACTGAAATAGATTTCCTACTTTCTTAGCTTTCATAACTAGTAAGATGGCTTTGTAAATTTTCATTACTCCACCTTGAATTACAGTTTTATATCCATTTGAATCAAGTGCTCCTAATGAAATCAAGTTTTTCCTTAAATCTGGTACATGCCTTACATCAGTTAATATTCTAGTTGTCCCATCAAACATTTGTAGTTGTATGCTCCCAATCCCCATAATATTACATGTTACATCATTACCCATGTACACAACTCCATCATTAATTGATTTATAATCGTTAAACCATTCTTTATGGATACACATGTGGTTTGATGTCTCGGAATCTAACAACCAATGTTGACCATGATTTGACACATTAACTGATAATACTTCATCACTCATACCTGAACCAGATGTCGAACCTGTATCTGTCGTATTCGCCTCTTTCTTCTCTGTCGAAGACTCTGGTTTTGAAGTTTGATGTTGTCGCTTCCAGCAGTCCTTCTTTAAATGCCTTGATTTGCCACAAAACCAACACTTTAGCTTACTCTTCTTCCCTTTCGACTTTGAACGTGAGTCGCTCAGCTTCCTGGGGCGTCTTTTCTTTCGAACGACCTCTAACCATCATAGCTTCTGATGTAGAGGTTTCAGAATGCGACTTCCTCCTTGTTTCTTCCGATAATAAGGATGCAACTACATCATCAAACTCAATAGTTTCTGATGAACTAAGACTTATAGAAGTAACGAAATGATCCCATGATTCGGGCAACGAGCACAATAAAGTAATAGCTTTATCCTCGGATGGTATTTTTACTTCTATACTTTGTAATTGCACAACAAGAGTATTAAAAGCATTTAAATGATCAGCAATCGATGTACCTTCTTTCATTCTCAAACCGTACAACTGTCGCTTTAGGAGAATCTTATTGGTTAAGGATTTGGTCATGTACAGTTTCTCCAGTTTCGTCCACAAACCAGCAGTTGTTGTTTCCGACACAATATTAAACAGGATATCATCAGCTAGACACAGTCGA
Organism: Pinus taeda; assembly: GCA_000404065.3. Taxonomy (NCBI): domain Eukaryota; kingdom Viridiplantae; phylum Streptophyta; class Pinopsida; order Pinales; family Pinaceae; genus Pinus; species Pinus taeda. The sequence continues at coordinate 28,577 of APFE030418987.1, forward strand.
ATAGCACTAATCTCTCTTTCATCCATCTCGGCCCACTCGCTATTTGTGATGTTGTAAGGCTGTTTGGACTTGCCCAACAACGCCTTTGCCACGCCATGTTGGACAAGAAAATCATGCATTTTCACCTTCTAAATCTCATAATTATTCTTGCCATTAAATTTCTCAATTTCAAACCGAGCACTTTGAGTTTTCGCCATTTTGCATCAAAAAAGCACAATAATCTCCAATATCAACGTTTTAAATACCAGCAATTTAAAAAAAAAATTCCTATGCCTTTAAAACAAAAAAAAATATCTTCCTTCCCACAAAAAAAAAATTCTGCCTATGTCTCTGTACTTCTGCCTTTAAAACAAACTGCCCTTTTTTGCAATCATTTTTTTAAAACAATTAATGTGCTACTGCACCATCCCATTAACGTTCTGCTCACAAATGATAAATAAATGCAACTAATACCAAGAGGTGGAATTAGTGATTGTACAGAGTCTTACTATTCAAATTGCTGGGCAATACACCCATCTGTGCAAAAATATTTATCCTTCCACAATATACAAATTCAGTTTAAAGTAATTAAACAGTTATTCTTGTTTTTAACCCCTCAAAAAGTCACAATCAAATGTAATTCCAGATACTTTTTGCGTAGACCTGTGTAGATGAAATGGCCAACAGATGATATCAAAATTACCTTCTTTAGTTGTGTCAGTGAGGCGAACCTGTCTCAACATGTGAGAGGAAGTAGTAATCCTAACCACTCCATGTTATGAGTAGTAATACTAAGCACTCCATACTACGAATTCAATTCTTCAATTGCGATGTTACTCTTTGCAATAAGTAATTGCGATGTTGCTCATAGCATAGCCTATACCATTGGGATGGCTTACATGACGACGTTGTGATCAAAATTATGCCGCTGGGAAGATTTAAAAAAATGTGCAGGGCTATTTTAACAACACACAGGGATAGAGTACGCTCCCAAAAAACAGCGCAGGGGCAATTTTAAACAACACGCAGGGATAAGAGTACGCTTTATGCAATTAAAAGACATACCAGGTCTAGCAGCGCTCCACTTCTCCGATCCGCGCTAGGGATGCCCAGCAAACACACCAGCATTCACCTCAACGATTGCTTCTTACCATGCTCAGCAAACGCACCATTTGACAGCTCCACATACCGTTCTCCTCCAAAAAATCTTTACGCAAGGTAATGTGCCATTCCTCAGCGTTGTAGATCAAACCAGCACTCGCTCCAGCTGCGCCAGGCCTCCAACTGCTCTGATACCAATTGTTGGGTCAGGTGCACAGCAAATAAATTAAACACACAGCAGTATTCAAGCACATAAACACAAGAATTAACTTGGTTTACCCAACCAATCTGGGCTACGTCCACCAAACATAGGCATGAGGAATATATTAATCAAATTGGATATTACATCAAGAAATCCTCACACTCTCTTAGCAAATCATCTGAATGATTGCCTGTTATATAGCATAGAGAATCTAACAGCCTCATAACTCCTTCACATCAAATATAGGAGGCATTAACTCCCTCCCAACAACCTGGAGCTAATCTAGGAACTGAATCCCTATTGTTGTCATCCTTCAGAGATTTTTGCCTATTTAACTTCAAACAGAAAATCTCAACAAATAGATGATTAGGCCCATATAAAAGTGATTGTGCTAAAAAAAATACTGTAAAAACAAAGATTATATTAAATTGCAACTATTCTTCTTAATATTATATTAATATTATAATGTATGTATAAATAAAACTTTTCTATATTAAATAATTTAGATGAACATCCTTCCACAACTAAATCTGAATAAACTCCAATCAAAACCTCTCTTTAATACTTTTATAATAAATTATAAATATAATCACAATTTATAAACGAATAAAGTTTTATATATTTATTTAAATCTAAAATTTCTATTATATTTAATTATGAAATTAAAAAAAAATTATTTAAATATGAAATATAATATTATCAGTAAAATTGCATTGATTTTGAAGTTGACTAGGCATGTTTATTTTTTTTTAATTTACTTTCACTTTTAATCTCTTTATATGATATTGAAATTTCAGAAAATTAAATTCAACGCAAATTGAGACATTTACTGATCATAAAATATATGTATATATAATTAACTTCTAAATTTTACGAAGTGTCATAGTCATTTGTCTTACTATGAAATCATGCATGTACGTTCATTGGTCAATTCCAATCCATAGGGACGCTCATAACAACCAAAAGAGATGTGGGAAATGTTACATATATTTCGTGGGAAATTGTTCATATATTTGAGAATAGTTCTAGTCATTAGAGGAGTCTGGTTATAGTACGTGTTTAATAGTAAGTTGTGTAACACTAAAAGAATGTAAGTATATATAGTAAGTTGTGTAACACTAAAAGAATATATATATATATAATAAAAGATGTTGAGTTCTCGTTTAATTATTGGGAGATAAATTACGAGATCATTTTAGAGAATAAAGATAATATTAAAAATATGGTTATATTATAAATTGTAGTGTGATAAAGAATTAGATAGGAAAAAGAAAATATGTATTAGAAGGAAGTAATCAACTCTCTCTTGTTAACTATAACTATCTTTTTACCTTGATTTGTGCTAAGAAAAACTAAACATTGCAAAGATAAGAAGTAATTTTCATGAGCTTTTGAGTGAAACCAAAGGTTGGTGTATTCCCAAAACACCCCGGACCGAGAATATGGCCCCTTTGTGATACTAAGAGAGTTGAAGATGAAAACCAAATGAACATTGCAAAAATAAGAAGTAATTCTGATGCAGCATCTTGCTAAAAAAAAACCATTGTATTTTAGTAAGCATAGGGTCTTGTGTTTCAAGGGACCTAATTCCCTAAAGATTGATTAATTATTTATTTTCCTATGTTTTTATGAGGGTTTTATAATAGTGAAGGTATTGTAATGAAATATTCTCGTTAAAGAGAGATTTCAAGGATAGTGTGTGAGTTAGAGGAACTAGGGGTTAGTTCATGATTTTGTGGATTAGAGAGAATCCTTAGAGATAAGGAAGAGATTTTAGGATTTTGTTGAATAGTGTGTGAGTTAGAGGAACTAGGGGTTAGTTCATGATTTTGTGGATTAGAGAGAATCCTTAGAGATAAGGAAGAGATTTTAGGATTTTGTTGAGAAGGTTATGGATCTAAACGAGGAATTGGTTATAGACTCATTTTCTATAAATCTAAGCCAAAAAAGTAGAAAAAGAGTTAGTCAAGATGGTTAGCTGGTTAGTCAGTCAGGTTGAGAGCTAGATAGGTTAGACTCTGAGCCTACGGGCATTGAAACGAGAAAGGCCAACTGAATGTAAATCAGGCCAAAGAGATAGAGAGTCGATCATTATGTAAACATTTGCTTATATTTATATATATACAGAGAATTCGATTCCTAAAGTGTGTAAGCATGTGGATTGAATAAACTAAAGGATAAATTGTTGGTGAATTAGAGTTTCTGCATAGTATGTGTATGCAGGTGGAGTTTGGGCAGAACACAGAGAAGAAGGTGGAGTAAGAAGGATCATGGTTTGATCATTGAATCCAATTAAAGGATCAAAGTGAAGTTTGAGAGTGACTGTGATTAAATAATACATAGAGTTAAGATCGAGAAAGAGTTGTGTGGTAGAACAACAAAATACTAGAACCCTGAAGAAAACCAAAACTATAGAAGAATATTGAAGAAACCACGTAAAAACTAAGTAAATAGAAGGACAAAGAAGTGAGGTGTCAATGCATATGATCCGTTCGATCTTGGAGATCAACGGATGAGATTGTTTGAGATGGGCAATCAAAATTAAGTCGCCTAGCACTAGGTGAAAGAAATGAACATCAAAGATTAACTTAAGTGGTAGCAGAAGAAGAACCTGGAGAAGTCATCACAACTATCGATGGACGAAGATCTATGGTCATCGGGCGCTAACAAGCTCAAGTGTTAGTTAAAGAAGAAAGGTGGGTTTATAAGAGAAAGTGGGTTATTGGGTGGAGAAAATGTTGTAATTGGTAGTCGAGGGGAGTCACCTAATTCCATTAAGCGATTGCCATGTAGCACGTTGGAGGAGAGAGAAAATTGCTTTATCATGCGGGTAATCTTCTTGCAAGTGGTTCACCTGATATCACTTTCAACTGATGGATCAAATGGGTTTTGATCTATGATGCAGGATTGCCGAACAGATCATTGATTGGGTGTAACGTCAACCATCGGATTAAACGATAAGATCTATGGTGGAGGTTGAAGCTGATAAGGCTTGGGGAAAGAGCGGACCTGAAAGTTTATCAATGCAAGTTTAATTTATTTGAGTTTCAAAGGATGAGTTGAGATCACGCAACAGTATTTGATCTGGTGGATTAAAATCAATGGTGGAGAATGAACCTGATAAAGGTAAGCATCGATAAATGTGCAAAGGGTGAGGATTGGTGAAAAGGTAAGTTTACATGTGTTTATGTGTATTTCTATTATACAAGGGTTATAATAGAAATAAAGCGGATTAATGTATTTTGAGTTAAATTAGGTTTAACTAAAGTCCTAGACCATGGTATGGGTAAGACAAGCAGATTTAACCAAAGCTTATTAATGAAGGTTGAATAAAATCCCAATACAAAGGTTAATGAAGGTTTAGACTTTGGGTTAGTCAATTAAAATGTTTCCGCATGAGATTAAGTGAAGGGTCCTTAAACCTTAATTTATGAAAGTTTGACTAGGTAGGGTAATTGAAATTCCCGGGGCAAATGAGATTATACATTGTATATGCATACTGTGGGTAAAGTCAACTTAGGCTGGCATCATTTGGTATTAGAGCAGAATTGTGGTTGAAACAATTGATATCTAAACATAATAAGGAAATTATGTGTGAAATGGTTTTTGAGGAACTTTAGAACAAAGTTATGTTTTAAGATGTGTATGCAGGCAAGGGGAGATCATATTCTAATCTGATAAACAATAGGCACACAAAGATAATGTGTAGCAGAATTTGCAGAGGCAAAAGAAACAGAGGACAATCCATTCAAAGTGCAGGTGAATGGTAAAACAAGATCATGCAAAGGTCTTGAAGGTGAGATGATATGTTCTTATTTTAATTTTATTTGAATATTGGAGAGTTTGTGGTCTTTATATTGATGCATAGGTAGTAGCATAAGAAGGTGATAAGGTTGCAGCAATCTAGAGCAAAGAGTGCTCAATTGGTTCTAGAGGAAAGAACCAAAGAAATGCTAACAGACTGAGCTCAGAGGAGAGAAGCTTAGTGAGGCATATGTAGCAAGAATGAGACTTGTTACTTCAGGGGTTTTGTTGTAGCTCACAAAGGTAATTCCACAGAGGATGTGGGTAGAATCGCTAAGGGATGAAGGAAGCTCATAAGACTTTCTAAGTGAAAGAAGAGGTGGTCAGAACCAAGTATTTCATTGTAATTGAAATACAATAGGATAGTTGTGTTCTTAAAAGGGTGCAGATAAGTTGAAGCCTAGAAGGAGCAGAAAGAAATACTCAAAAGAGGTTCTAGAGATAAAGAACCAAGGGCTTGCAAGAAGACCAAGTATAGAGGAAAGCTTTGTGAGGTAAGTAGCAGTAGGGAGGACTTGCTATTGTAGAGGCTTTAATGCAGCTCATAGTAAGTGAGTAAGGAGCTCATGAAGATAGTGATGGAGGAGAAGATAACTACTAATAGTCATAGTAGAGGTTTTGAGGAAAACCAAAACAGAGGACAAAAGAAAAAGGATGCCAAGGAAAATGGCATGAGACTGAGTGACAAAAAATATGATAAAGAAATGGTTGAGATAACAGTTCAGCTTGATGTATTAATGGAGATGTTGCAGAGAAATGAGAAGGACCTAAAATATGGTTATGTTATGAGAAAGAAAGTGAAGTGGCAGAGACTACAAGAGAAAAGGAATCAGCAAGAGAATATGTAGTTAATAAAGGAGCTGAGGGAGCTTGAACATATTATAGATGTCAAATTGGAGACAGAGAGGCTCAAAGGAGTTGAGCTACAGCAAAAGAAAAATGTTGGAGAAAGTGTTGAAGTTTTGGTATGTGAACTAGAATATGGACCATTACTTTTTGAAAGTAATGAAGAGACAGAGGAGTCGAATCATATAAATGATTCAGACCAGCCAGAAGACTTGATGGCTAAAGCATCAAATGAGACCATAAGGTCTTGTGTTTTTAAAACTAATAATTTGTGTATGGTTGCAGGTTTGGAAGAAGATAGGCAATCTTTTAAAGTTTTCAAAAACAAGGAAGAATACCTTCCAGAAGATGAAAGTTTTGAAGCAGAGTATGACAATGAGACTGGAGAAGAAACAGTTCACTATAGTGAACAAGTGTAGAGAGGCATCATTAAAACAGATGGTGTGGAAAAGAGACTTGCTGATAGTCTCAATAATTCTTTGATTTTGAATCAGCGTACTAATGTGCTGACAGAGGAGTTAAAGAAAAGATCAGAGCAACATGTTGAAAGGTTTCTAGAGGAAGAAGAGGCACAAAGGCCTTATATTTCTTATTTTGATAATTGTCTTATCACTGCAGATTTTGTTGTAGAAACTGGAACATATTTGGCACAAGTGGACAACCAAATGAAAGAAGAAGATAAAGAACATCTACTGAAATATGTTTAGGAAGATTTAGAAAAGGAAGAAGGACCATCTGATCATTGGTCAATAGCAAATGAAAAAATGGGAGATTGTGTAAAATTTCCAAATTTTACTCCAAGTAAAATCATTGAGTTATATAGAGAGTTAGACCTTCAAAGGAGAAGGCTAGAACAACAGAGGATAAATATCCAAGGTAAATTGTTGATGAAGGATTACAAAGAAATTGTCATAAATGACAATCAAGAAGAAGTTGACAAGCATAGTAAACAGAGGCATAAAATGTAACATCCCTCCCTTAATAATCAATAATAAATAATAAGAACTAATAAAAATAATACAAAAATAATAATTAATAATAAAATAAATAATAATGAATAAAATAAATAAACCACTTAATAAATAATAATAAATAATAATAACTAATAAAAATAATACAAAAAATAGAAATAATAAAAATAATGAATAATAATAAATAAATCATAATAAAAATAAATAAAATAAATGATATTTATAAAGAAATAATATAAAAAAAAAAAATAGTAATAACCATATTAAAGCTCTAATAAAAAAAGGGAAATTATCAAAAAATCAAAGGAAAGTAAAGAAAAAGTAGCATGCAGACACATGGAGGGTGGGCATGTAGCATGCAGACACATGGAGGGTGTGCATGTGGTTTCCCTTCCAATGCTTTGTTCTATTTAATGAATGATGAGGAGGATGGGAGGGGTTCGATCATTCTGAGGTTCTATCTTCATTCTCTTGGGAGAATACTAAGACTTAGGAATACTGGCAATAGTCGTTGATTGAGGGCTCGGGGGTGGCCAGTTGTAGCAGAATCCTGCACAATTGAGCCTATGGTTGGGAGGAGAGTCGTCCCCAAATCTTGTGGTCACTTCGCAGCCGGAAAGTACAGGTATAATTTCATTGAAAGAATTGTTTCCTTTTGACATTAATTTTAGTTTTACTTGTGCTGTTGCATATGGTATCATAGCTGGTTTAATCGTTAGGGCCTATGGGCATCCGGAATTATACTTGTTGGAAATTTTAACATGACTTGTTTTAAAGTACAAGTTGATTACTTCGAAGAGGCGACATAAAATTTTCTTTATTCAATGCATATTTACTGCACAGTTATATTTTGATTGGTTTGGTGATTATGTGTCTTTCTGTTTAGGTTTCGTTCTGTGTAAAATTCAATGTTTCAAATTAGATTTTCCCTGTGTAAAATTTTATGTCCCAATTTAATGTTTCAAATTAGATTGTCCATGTAAAGTTTAATGTCCCATATTTGTCAGTAGAAGAGGAGGATGATGGATTTGGACCTCTAATCCGCTTCCAGAAGATCGTCTATTTGATGCAATTTTGATGAATTCTCATTTGTCTAATGAGAACAATGGGTTTCGACCTATCGCCTTGTCGAAAAGATCCTCCTCTGCTCTTTCATTCATTGAGGTATATCTTTGAGTAAGTTCATTCACAAACTTTAGTAAATTCTTTTGTCTTTTGTGATGATTTAAAGTATAGGAACCGCCAAGGGGCGAGTTGATATGTTCCAATGCGTTCTGCTTGTCGCTGCCACCCTGACCCCTGCTAGTCTATTTTCTTTGACTACTCCAAATTGGTTCCAGATACTCTCTTTATTTCTGCTGTGTTTATTAAAATTTACTGTAATTTATTTTCACTGTACACTTCTTGTTCTCATGTACTCTCTATTTTTCTTTTAATTAGTTTAACGTTCGTCGAGTTAGTTTAGTCTCTTTGAACTGGCTTAATAAATTTATGGATAAATTCATTCACTTATTTGAAATTATGTTGTGTTTCTATTTCTCATGTGTTTACAAAACTATGTGTGGTTTTGTAAATCCATGTCGTGTTTCTCCTTGCTTGTAAAAAATCTTTACTTTCTCACTATAAATTTCCTTTTTGTGAAATTCATTTACAGATTAAAAAACCATATGTGGTTTTGTAAATCAATGTCTTGTTTTCTATAGTTGGTAGAGTATTTTA